>APFE031469879.1:90671-113793 GCA_000404065.3 Pinus taeda
TATGTTATAAACACTAATTTTATTTTATAAATATTATTCAATTTTTTTAGTAAGGTGAATTTTATTGATTAATCAAAACTAAAATATATCATATAGAATTGTGACCTTTATCCTTTTCCTGGCATAGTGTGCCATATACTGACAGGAACATTTTTAATATGTATGAGACTAAGAATATCAAAAGAGCCATAGAGGAACAAAAGAAATATTTTCAAAAGAGAATCATCCAAATTCGGGTCCATCCTCAGAGTGACCTTTATTTCCTTTCTTTTTCGAAACAATGACCCAGCCTTCTGAAGGTTGGTTTATCAAGGAAATCGAAAAAATATCCTTGTGTGTTGAAGGAGAATCTTTCTCAGAGTTTGAAGAAGTAGACTCATGAGCTCACACCAAAGCATCAAAAGAAGCACTATTCCATATTTCTATGCTTGCTAAAGGAGCATGGTTCACACCAAGGCCCTTAAAATACTTTTGAGGATCAAAAGTATAAACCTTTCCCACCAAATCCATTTCATCATCCTTGCCTGAAACAAAGAAAGCTTTGTACTCCACAGGAGGCAAGGCACAAGGATTCCAACTTTTAACTTTGTAATTTTGAGTATTTCTCTTCTCACAAGAATTGAACACGAGGGGAAACGTTTTTGTAAATGGCTTGTTTGCTGACAAAAGTGACAACAAAAATAAGTGTTCTCATAATCTAGAGCCTAGGTCCAACGAAAGTCACTATTTTCAAGTTGATTTAGTCTGGAAATCCTTTATTGATATTAATTGCAACATATATTCTGCCACAAGTGTATATGCCAAGTTTCCCATAAGAAGAATCAACTATAAGTAATAACCCAAGGTATTTCCACTCCCCTAAAAGTCTGAGAAGTGCCATAGATGAGCAAGAATATTTCGAAGTCGAACCCATAATGGCAACCTTGTAATGAATACTATAGAAGGGTTAAAATGTGGAAAATAAGGGTTTATAAATAGACCAACATTGATCCAGAACCAGGGCCCTTTTAATAAAACTTTCTACATTGTTGCACACTCTGATGTCCAATGAAATCTCATAGCCTTCTTTTACAATGTTGTTATTAGGTGCCCAATATTTGTGAATCCTTGAATGAATCTCTTATAATATCTTTCCAACCCCATAAAATATCTAACTTTTGTTACATTCTAGGGATCAAACCACATAGATATAAACTTGATCTTTTCGAGATCAACTGCCACTTTTTCTTCAAAGATAACATGACCAAGTAATGCACTTGCAATTGGAATAATTTTCATTTTCTAATCTTAGAGTATCACTAATTCGCTCGTAGAAATTGTAACATGGCCTTAAGGTGTTACTCATGCCCCTCTTTAGACTTCAAATACACTAAGATGTCATCAATAAATACCAACACAAAATTATCCAAGTATTTATTGAGGAAAATATCCACGAGGCATATAAATTTAGTTGGTGCATTTGTTAACCCAAAAGGCACCACTAAAATTTCATAGTA
Organism: Pinus taeda; assembly: GCA_000404065.3. Classification (NCBI taxonomy): domain Eukaryota; kingdom Viridiplantae; phylum Streptophyta; class Pinopsida; order Pinales; family Pinaceae; genus Pinus; species Pinus taeda. The sequence continues at coordinate 92,168 of APFE031469879.1, forward strand.
CCTATATCTGGTCTTCAATGTGGTCATCCTTGATCCATACTTGATGATACTTGAACCTCAAATATATCTTCAAAAACTCTATGGCTCCTCTTAGTTGGTCAAATGGATTATCAATCCTACGTAGGGAATACTAATTTTTAATGGTTACTTTATTCAATTTTCTATAATTAATACATAGCCTAATGGAGCCAATGTTGGATAGGCTGACAAACTGGGTCTAATGTACCTATTATCCAACGTTTCCTTCATCTATATATTCAAATCCACCAATTTAGGTGTGCTCATTTTATACGGTATTGTGGGCACATGCACTACTCCTGGAGTAAGCTCTACTGAGAAATGAATGTCCCTCTTAAGTGGAAGTCTTGGAATCTCTTTTGGAAATAGTTCATTGTATTCCTGCATTATGGGATGATCTTCAATTCTTAATGTATTATCATCTGTTAAACTTGTCACTTGTATGGCATACAAGGGGCATCCTTTTCCGCAACACTTCTTCAATATCAGAGCACAAATATATATCATAGATATAGGATTTTGTGCCCCTTATAGTATCCTTTTCTCTCATTCATCATCTATGCATTCCAAGCTCTTACCATGGAAATATAATTTTTCCCTATGCATTTCTAGCCATTCCATGCCATTCAATAGCCGATATGACCAAAAGTACAAGATATTCAAAGTGGGTTTGGTAAGAATGTCACTAATTTCAAACTAGTTCAATTCAATAGAATTAGTCACCTTCCTTTTTTACTTTAGTGGCTAATTGATCTAGCCACGATCTAGCATGCTACTTCCTTTATGATGATGATGATGATGATGGTTAACGTCCACTGAGACCAAATTGGTCTATCGGACCTACAATTTTCTTAATTTTTACTTGTCCTGCTCCTCGTCTTTCTTGGCGAGATTGGTGTTGTAGCTTTCTTTTTTTTCTCTACAGTCTTCCAACTTCCTTTATCTTGCATCTCCTTCATCTCTTCTGGTTCTTGGAATATTGGTGTCTTAGCTTCGCGATCTATTGTGTTCGTTCTTTTGAAGATAGTAGGAGAAGAAGTTTGGTCCGGGAGATCTGCTTTGCTGTTAAATGAAGATTTATTTTCTGTGTTATTCGAATCCTCATAACTGTTGATTTGCTGGGGCGGGATTTCTCCTTGCTTGTCTTGAGAGTTGTTTATTTCTTCCCTGCTTTCTTGTGACTCAGAGTTTTCTCTAGAGTATTCTTCTTTGATGACAGTGTAGTGTTCTTTTTGTGCTCCTTCCCACCATGTAGATCTGTGGGGTTTTTTCTAGCAAAATTTTTCTCAGAGGCTTTTGGGCAATTTTTGGCTAGATGCCCTGTCTCAAAGCAGGATCGACATCTGAAGAGGACACTTTCATAATCAAGTTTCTGGTTCCACACATAGTCTTTACTTGTTAGGTTTATTTCAGCTGGGAATCCGGCGCTGAAGTCCATTTCCACACAGATGCGTGCATAGGTGGTTTTGGCATATTCCTCTGTTTCTGGGCACCTGCAGTAAAATTTCCCAATTGCATTTCTGATGGCTTTTAGTGAAGAGAGATTCCAGATATGAAGAGAGATTCCAGAGATGACATGTGGATTAACATAACTAAGGTTAAAATCAGGGTTAATTAAAATTGAAATAGGATGTTTGGCAAGTATACCTTCAATTTCCACCACTAAGGCTTGATGGCTTGCTTACCTATTTTTACATTGTTACATAAATTTGGGGTACACTCTGAGCCACATTATTTACTGTGATAGCTTCTTAGAAGTTGTACACCCTCTTGATATCTTGTTATTGGTGTGGACAATCTCTAAACAATTTTTATTATCTACAGCTGCAAAACTGTATTGGCTTCTTCCTTGGTTCCTCACCCTCTCCCTTTACTTGTCGAAGTACTTTACACCCAATTAGAGCAGTAAATTTATGTTATAACACACTTTAGGTACGTTGAGTTTTACACTTTTCCTAGCCTGCCTACAGTCAGAGGATCTCGATTCCTTCTTTCCAAAACAAGTATTTTCTTTCTTTTCTCATTCTACCTAGAATGTATTCTTATGCTTGGACTAATAGTAACAATCTTTTCTCTTTCAAATGATATCCTCTAGTATTATTAATTCATCGAATTCTATTATGTTTTGGTAGGATTGTGGAAATCCATTGAGGAAGCACTTAATCTTTATCTTTTCATTTTTTATGTAAGGCACATGCCTCAACAATTCTATGAATTTGTTGGTATAAGCATCCATAGTAAGTTATCCCAACTTATGTTCATGGAATTCTCTAATTTTCCCATCATAATTCCTTTCAAATAGGTATTTCTCCCATAAATATCTCTAAAACTTACTCTAGGTCAGCTTCTTTTCTCAAATTCCCTTGATACTATTGAGGTATTCTCACCATATGTCATCTTTTCCTCTCAAATTAAATAAGGTCACTTGTGACTTCACATTTTTAGAGTAATTATACACTTGAAATATTTCGTTAAGCCTAGAATATATGTATCAGCCTCCTCATTCTTCCTAACCTCCCCATCAAAGGTAGGGGGATTTTCCTTGCTAAATTCTTCCGACAATATACTCTTATCAACCCTCTTCTTCTTCTTATGCAACCTTGAATTATTTGTTGTGTTGGACAACTTGTCAATATTGTCAGTCTCATCCTCTGAAGTGTCTACTAAAGTGTTCTTAGTTGCACTATTATGTCTCTTTCTTAACCTACTTCTTTCTACCTTGCTAGTCTCTGGTCCATATATATGGATTTCACATGGGATATGTACCTATTTGAACCTATGCTTGTGCAAGTAACTAGAAACTGGTTCATGCTACCTCTTTCATTGCAAATATGACATACTTTGCAATATAATTCCATTAACTTCCTCTTGTTTTTCTTTGGCCTTCATAATCTTCTCATTATCAACCTTACAACTTGTATGTTCAATGACCCAGGTGGATATTGGTGGCCACTTGCCTATTCCATCTAGACCTCCAGTCGATTTTGTCCTTTCTTGATTATAACAACATTTACTATTTTTAGTAGTTTTTCAGGTCCCCAACTTCTAGAGTTGTTTTGACCCCATAAAATTTTTTTTTAGATCCACGGCAAGCCCATACCCATAGGTAGGGGCCTATGGAAAATCCTATAGCACTCAGAGATATCTTTCCAATAAGGTATCGTACGCACCAAACAGAGATCATACGACCAAGTTATGGCCCCATGAAGTTGGCTACCCAACTAACCCAACGAGGCCCACAAACTCTTGGTGTTTCATCTCCTGGGGTTAGGTTTTTGGTTGTTTAGGGTTTTCCCTTGTTGTTAAATAATAAAAGGGCCCTTGAGCCTCATTGTAACACAATTCAGAGACATGTAGCCACCACATCTCTTCTGAGAGATAAGATACCATCGCCCAAGCTAGTTTATTTCCATTTTGTATGTAAGCATATTTCAATTCTTTGATGTTAATGAAATAAAGATTTATTTCTATTGTATCTCTATGTTTATGTTTATATAGGTATTTTGTTGCGTTCCTACATAATTTTGGATCAGTGGTATCAGAGCAGTCTGTTCTTTCTATGTTTTTCTTTGCTTGTCCCCAACGAGGTCAGGGTATAAGTAGTTAGGGATCGAACTTGTTGAACCTTTGCAATACCAACCTTGCAAACCCTGATGACCTCCCATGGTGGAAGAAAATAAAGATGAAGGAGAAGGAGATCCTTTCAAAATATTGCTTGAGGAAGCCCTCAAGCGACAGAGGAACACGATAATGGATAACTTTGCCTAGATCCTTCGACGGCTACCCACAGGTGACGCATCTTCATCCAGCAACCACTTTGGAGGCTCCACTCCTTTTAAGGTACAAGTTAACTTTGACATTCCCATATTTGAAGGCCAGATAGATGCAGACACTGTATATAGATGGTTAAATCTATTGGAAGGATATTTTTCAGTTCATGACTTTTACAATCGGGAAAATATTACATTTTCACTCCTCAAATCCGCCCCACATGTCAAGGACTGGTGGGAAACCTACTTTAAACAAAATAACAGGAGGGCATCCTCATTATTTTCAACCGCACCCACTTGGAATTCTTTCTGAGATGCCATCCAGGAACAATATTACCCTATCATGAGCTATGAAGATAAATACATAAAGTGGACCATGTTATGGTAGGGAAGGGACAAAGATGTGTTGGAGTTCATAAATATTTCCCATATCCTTCATACGAAGCTGGGTATCAAGGATTTTAAGCAGCATTTGCTACTCAAGTACCACGTTGCCTACATAAGTACATATAGGATGAGCTGGAGTTCCTGGACATCTCCTCGCTTGGTGCCTTAGTGTTGCCTATCGATACATTGGCAAGATCGAGTAGAAATTTAAACAAAAGAAGCGAGCCTTTTGATATACGAATCCAAAGCAAGGGAAAGGTACCCCCAAACTGTAGAACAAGGCACAAAGCCAAGGCGGGGTGGCCCAAGATAACCCATTGAAGCCACAAGAAAATAACAACACCACAAATATAAAGAATGACATAGGGAAATCGTGTGAGTTCCATAAGAACCCCACTCACAACATAAGTGAGTGTCAAGACAAGTAGTCACTAGTGGCTGAGATGAAGGCTTCCGAATTAGATGCATGCTCCGAATCTGAGTCAAAAATTGGCAAGGGGCATGACAAAAGGAAGCAGATTATTGATGCGGAGCCTAGTTCCACCATTGCCACCACCAAGATCCAAAAGGTTGAAGTTGACCTCGAAGATCCGGAGGAGGGGGAGGGAATCTTCCACTCACTTATGTGGGTGAAGGGATCTCCTCTATAGTTCATTGTCGATAGTGGAAGCCAAAAGAACCTCATTTCAATAGAGTTTGTGAAGCAATTGGGCCTACTGACCACATCACACCCATAGCCGTACACTATGGGGTGGCTTCACCAAGGGCGAGATCTCCACATCATCCAACCATGTTGCCTTCCCTACAACATCAAGCCCTTCAAAGATGAGGTACTGTGTGATGTTTCTCCTCTTGGAGTTTGTGATGTGCTATTAGGCCAAGCATACTTGTGGAAGCATCATGTTATGTGTGAGTCTAGGCCTCACACTGTCATTATTTCTATGGGAAATAATTTATACAAGATACCAGAGGTAACACCACCTATTTCCATCTCTTTGATCTCTAAGAAGCAATACAGTAAGATAATTCCCAGAATGGGAAGTTTTTCTTCCTTATGATTCCCCCTGAGGGCAAGAAAATATTGTGGCCACATCCACAACCTCCAGATAGGGCTCCACTACATGACAGCAGCATATGAACAAGGTTATGGAAGAGTACGAGGACATCTTCACCTCACCTAGAGGGGTACCCCTACACTTCCAAGCCAATAACTCCATCGATCTTACCTCGGGTGCGCTGCTACCCAACGACTTGATATACCGATGCTTTATTTTGGAGAAAGATGAAATTAAGGGACATATTCAATAGTTGTTGCAAAAAGGGCACAACAGGCCAAGTTCATCACCTTGTGGAATCTTGGTCATGTTGGTACAGAAGAAATATGGCACCTAGAGACTTTCTATTGACTATAGAACACTAAATAAGAATACTATCCGGAATAGGTATCCAATCCCACAGATTGATGACCTTTTGGACCAGTTCAAGGTGGGGAGGGGGGGAATATTTCAACAAGATTGACTTGAAGTCTAGGTACCACTAGGTACCAATTGAACCCTCCAATTTCTAGAATACTGCCTTCAAATCTAAGGTGGGCCTTTTTGAATATTTGGTCATGCCTTTCAGGTTGACAAATGCCCCTACAACCTCTGTGCGGCTGATGGACAACATCTTGTGTCCCTTTACCAACTCATTCATGCTAGTATACCTGGACGACATCCTAATCTTCAGCTGAAGTTGGGAAGAGCACATACATCATATCCGACAATTCCTCCAAACATTACAAAAACACAAATTGTGTGCCAATTTGGAGAAATGCACTTTTAGTATGACCTAGGCTCAATTTCTGGGGCACATCATTAATGAGAAAGGTGTACATGTGGACCCAGCCAAGATACAAGTTATCTAATATTAGCCATCCCTAACCACTCTAATAGAGCTCCACAACTTTCTGGTCCTTGTTAATTTCTATCGCAAGCCTTGTCACCAAGGGCAGAGGGAAAGAAATGTTCTTTTGGTATGAATCACAACAAAAGGAATTTTTTGAGTTGAAGCATCACCTCTGCTCTGCACTAGTGCTCACATTACCAGACCTGGAACAACCATTTGAAATTGAGACAAACGCTTCCAACTATGCTATTGGTGTAGTTCTTACCCAACAGGGGCATCCGGTGGCATATCACAGTGAGACACTTTCAGATACTGTCTGAAAGTACCCCACTTATGAAGAAGCTATGTATTATATTATGCAGGCCTGCTAAAAATGGAAGCATTACATTTTGGGGAAGGAAATTGTCATCCACACAAACCATCGATCCCTTCAATTCATACAGACACAAGGGAAGTTGCAGAACAGTTGCCATTAGAAATGGTCCACATATCTACAACAGTTCCACTTGAACATTAGGTACAAGAAGGGAAGCACCAATAATTTTGTAGACTATCTTAGCTGACCATCGGTCAAGGCACTGACCACTATGCTTGACTCATATGGACACGAGACTTCCGAGTGGTGGCATCTTTACAAGAGAAATCTAGAATTCGACAACACCTACCATTTTCCCCTGGAAGGCAAGAAAGTTCCATATTTTCACCTCCAGGGCACACTGTTATGTCACATGGGACACTTGTGTATTCCTATAAGCAAGCATGCCAAGATTATTTGGGAGGTGCACTACAATCAGTTCTTTAGACACATTGGAGTAGAGAAAATAGTGGTAGTGTTGTAGAAGTATTTTTACTGGCTGAACCTTCGACATGATGTTGGGAAGTAAATCAGATTCGACACTACATGCACCATTTCCAAACCAAAAAACAAGAAGTAAGGCCTATATAGTCCTCTTCCTAATCCTAGTCAGCCTTGGGAATCCATCTCCATGGATTACATGTTAGTCCTTCCTTCTACTAAGCATAGTAACTGTTGTGTGTTCATGGTCATTGACAAATTCTCTAAGATGGCCATTTTAACGGCCTATAAGAAGAGTATCACAGCAGAAGCCATTGTTAATCTATTCTTTAAATCAATTTGGGTACATTTCTGGATCCCATAGTCTATCATCTCATATCGGGACAATAGATTCTTCAATACATTTTGGTCAAGCCTCTAGTCGATGCTGGATAACAATCTCACTAAGTTCACAACCTTACACCCCAAAACTAATAGAAAAACAAAGGTTGTCAACAAGATGATTGTGCACATTTTTCACATGGACAGATCGAAGCATCCATGCACAAGGGATGAGATCATCCCATATGTCTAACACAACTACAACAGATCTCCCCATATCTCCACTAGCCACAACCCTTTTTAGGTGGGGTTGGATTCTAGCCACTATGTCCCATTGATGTGGTCATACCAATTGCAACTACTCAAGCAGATTTAGATCATGTCTATTCCAAAGATGATTGGGCTAATAGCTTCATTGATCACATTCAACACATCCTCCAGTAGGTCCATGACATATTGGATAGAGAAAATTCTAAGTACAAGCAGTGTCATGATCAACATCGAGTACCACATCAGTTCCAAGTGGGCGAAAAAGTTTGGTTACATTTACAAAAGAAGAGCCTCACTTGGACCCACTGCAACCTTTTCTTGCTTCGATATGGGTCATACACCATTACCAAGGCTATAGGGGACAATGTCTTTGAGCTTAGTATTCCACCGTTCCTTGGTATGCACCCAATATTCAATGTGGATTGGTTGTGACCATACTCACTTCCATTGTTGGACACATCCGACGTCACAGAGCAATTGTTACCAACAGATCTAAACCCAAGTTGTATTGAGCAGGACACAACTAACAAGATCATGGACACACAGATTAAAACACTCTCTAGAAGAGGACCTATCTATATCGAGTTTTCAAAGCAAACCAACTCCTTCACCAAGGCAAGTGGTTCACTAGGGACCAGGTTCAGCAAAAATTTCCTCACCTCATGGAGGCTCTGTATGCAATGGGGACCATTGCTTCCTAAGTGGGGAGGACTAATCCAGTTGGATATTGGTTGCCACTCACCTATTCCACCTAGACCTCCAGTCGATTTCGTCTGTTTTATTGATTATAGCAACATTTACTATTTTTAGCAGTTTTCCAGGGTCCTAAACTTTCGAAGTTGTTTTGACCCCCTAAACGTTGTTTTTTTGAGGTCCGTAGTAGGCCCATAAGCATAGGTAGGGGTCTGTGGAAAATACTGTAGTAATTGAAGAGAGATTTCCAATAAAGTATTGTACACGCCAAATGGAAATCATATGACTAAATTACGACCCCGGGAAGTTGGATGCCCAACTAACCCCAACAAGGTCTGCAAAATCTTGGTGTTTCATCTCTTGGGGTTAGGGTTTTGGTTATTTAGCATTTCTCTTGTTGTTCAATAATAAAAAGGCCCTTGAGCCTCATTGTAACACAGTTCAGAGGCATGTAGCTGCCACATTTCTTCTCAGAGATAAGCTACCATCGCCTGAGCTAGTTAATTTCCATTTTGTATGTAAGCATATTTTAGTTCTTTGATATTAATGAAATGAAGTTTTATTTCTACTGCATTTCTGTGTTTATGTTTATATCTATATTTTTATGTGTTCTTTCATAAGTCCGAATCATTCAACCCTCATTTTCGTAAGGGTTTCCATGTATCAGAAGATGTGTTATCAATAAAAATCATGCACTCAAATACACTAGCTAGGGCACCCAAAACTAAATAATTCCTTATGCAAATTCACTAGTTATTGTAGGAAGAAATCAAAAATTAAGAAAAAAACCAAAGGTTCCTAATTTTTCCATTAAAAAAATAAAATTGTGCAAAGTCATTTTAATAGTTTTGTGCGGATCATTTAGACCATTATTTCTTTGATATCCGTGCAAATTCATAGAAGTGACATATTAGCAGTTTGTAAGCCAAATCAAATTAAATTAGCAACCGCCAAGTGAAAGGAAAAGTTTAGGGAGCTCAGTCTCGAGCCACTACACCATTGAAGTGGAATTATGAAGCCTCGAAAGGATGCCCTTTGTCTCCAACTAGCTCACTCAAATATCAAATCTCATCAATGATCTAAGGGGAGGCAAGGCATGAGCTTGGGCCTATAAATACCATTGTATTTAGGACCAAAATAAGAGAAGAATTTCAAGCAAGGTTATGCAACCAAATTGTCTAGCAATTAGAATTGCTTTGTATTCATAAGGGCTCATCGTTAGAGAGCTCTCAAGGGACTTGAGGAGAGATGATTCTCGCAAGGATTGGTAATGTACCTTCCTTTAGGAGAGCCATATGGTCCATTTCCCTATCAACTCCTTTTAGGTTTTTTTGGATAATATTGTAACTCTTTTCATCAAGAAATGAAAAGGATTCTTGTTTCACATCCTCCATTGTTCATTTTATTTGTTTTCTTTGTGTTTACATTGTAACTAATGATCATGTTTAGATATAGTTTATTTTTTCATTTGTTTATGTATTTTCATTTCTAACCATTTGCTTGTTGGTTCTATGCAAGGAACAACAACCTTGTAATATAGTGGATTTTGTTACATCAATGTTCCAAAAGACACACAACAAGGTGTCTATATTAGCCTCCTCTCATATGAATCTATGTCTCAGTTATAAATAATTATGTCCATGTAGTATTGAACCATTCCACTAAACATTCATTTTGTCCTTTTGGTGGAAAATTTATCATTTTATCTGCTAGAATGACACACACAACTGTTCATCTAAAATAGTCATAAATAAAATTAAACATACTAAGTTTCCTTGGGTATACCATCACTAACTCAGGCTAGCCTAAGAATATTGTTTAAGACATTTAGAAATGACTTAAATAAATTGACAAGATTTAAAATTAATAGGTTAGAAAAAAAATTATTCAAATTTAGATCTCTCTACTCCAAGCCATTTTTAGCAAGAGTTGAATCTTAACTTCATGTCTAATAATTCTTCTTCTCCTAAGCCTCATTTAGTCCAAGTGTTGAACCTTTGCTCTGATTTTATTTCTATGTTGTATCTTTAGCTCATTCAAGTCCAATGCTTGAAACAGGCTTCAATACCACATTATATCATAGCTCCACCTTTATCTCAAATGATTTTATATCTTTTAGGGCCATCAAATCTAAGTGCTAAACCTTAGCTTTGATATCACTTTGTAACACACCCAACTTCCTAATGTCATATTACGGTTTGTGGAGTGTAATTAGACCTAAATTTCAAGGTAAATTGTGAATATGTAGTTATAAAAAATATCATTTTTCTTTCATCACGTCAAATCATAATTTTGATACCACCATCATCATCTAATTGTTGATAAACTTATAACAATATAAATTTTATATCAATTTGAGCTACATGCATAATGTTATGCCCCTTCAATTTTTTTCTACTTTTAAGGCCATGTCATCATCCATACAACCACATGGCTACCCCATGGAAACTCTTGGACACATATTGGTTTGTGTTGGTCCAAGTTTCTAGGCCCATGTGGCATATTAGGTCTCATAATATCGGTGAATTCCATAAATTGCATGGTTAAATTCTCTCAAGGTTTCAATATTTGATATGGTCAATAGGTCAATATACTAGCGACCCGACCTACTGATATGATGATATGGCACCGTCCTTTGGATAATTTGTTATATCTATGTTCTTATATTATGTGACCTAATACATTGATATAGATGATACAACATCAAACTCCCAAATGTCTGTGGGCTCGATTGTCAATATTCCAATATGCGCATAAACACATTGATTTGTTGGTATTACTAATATAATTTTCTACCAACATGCAATATCGAGGCCCAATTGTAACTGCCTCCTCCCACATTTACCCACTTTCGCTAGCTTTCTTGGGGTAAACATGAGATGAGGGTCACTATGATATGACTCAACCTCCTATGTGACCCTAAGGAAATGGAGTTGATAACTGAAGACCTTAATGACTTCCCTCACATGCCATATGACCTCCAGGAGTAACCGAACCCCTCCAGGTGTCCAACTCCTGAGACAACTCACTCTTTCCATGAGTTTCACCCCTTGTCGCTCCCTTGACAAGGCCTACATGTGACTATGGGTTGCCATTTGCTCCCATAGGCCTACATCAGTGGAAATATGGCCCTTTTCTACCAATGTTGTGCCAGTGACTACAAGAATTGAGGATACTTTCTAAGGTTGGGGTTAATCATCTTCCCACAAATCCATGAAACTTCCAAAACTCATCAAAGACATGAAGACAATGCTTACAAACCAAAACTGAAACCAGGACTTGACCTCACCGTCCCTAACCGCAACTGACATTTTGTCAAACACTTGGTAGATATGCAACCTACAGGTCATGAATGCAAGTCTAAAAATAAAGGAATGAAAACTTAACTGAGGTTTAACAAGAAGGGTCTCTACATTCTCACATTAGTTTCCATATCATCAATTAGGTCTTGCATTCATTATTTATTTAGTTACAAGTAAAAACATGAAAAGAGCCATGACTGTGAACAACCATGCTTATAACCAGCATATAACTATATCAATAAAAATAAGAAAACAACCTTTAAGGTCACATAATAACAAGTACAGTTACCAATCAAAGCATGAGAACTTAGATTTCATTAAACTTAGGAAAGAGCCAACCAGGTTCGGGACTTCCACGTACCACCTAACATAGAAATGGCTGAACCAAATATTTCTTTAAGTCAGTCACCCACGTGCCATATTCCAAGCATGAATGTGGGATCTCATGGATAAACCAATCTAGAAACAACCAAGGGAATCCATAGGTTAAACCACCTCCACCCTCACCATACTGTGATCTCACCTAAACCAGTCTCGAGATCACAAAGCCAAACTGAGCTTGGAATGCCTATGAATTCCTTCACCATCCTTGAGGAATTTTTCTATCTCCACCCTCGAGCTATACCATGTATCCCGCCATTATTGATCAAGAGATTCCTTGGCCTTTGGGAATTTTCTTGAGACCACCTCCACCTTGGATTCTAAAACCATCTGACAATTCCAAATCTCAAAACCAAGAACAATCCCATCAAACCATGGCTATCCATAAATGGAAATGTAAGGCTGAAAACAACTGTCAAAACCCAGCAAAACCATGCCACTGATTGCAAGATAAAAAAATACCAACATGCACATACCATGCATGTAAAAATAAGCTAGGAAATCATACATTGAATATGTTACCTACAAGTATTCATGTTGAATCTACTTGATCCAACCTTTCCTTGCTTTATTTTTGTTGTCCTTTCCTTTCCTTGTCCTTTCTTTGCTTTCTTTCCTTCCTTTTCTTGCCTGATATTATTCTCCTCTTGATGCTCTTCTCCTATCTAAGACTAATTCTCAAAATGAATTGAAAAAGGTCGTGAACTGATCCTCAACATCCTTTTTTATCATTGATGCCTCTATGTTCTTCATTTTTCCTCTATTTTCCTTCATTTTCCTCCTCACATGGAACATGTGACCTTTCACCTTCCTTTTCTCCTAATTTCCTTTATTCTCATAAATAAAATGCCAAAAATACCTTTTTTCCTTTTCAAAGCCTCAGCCATATCCTTTTCCAATTTCCCCTTAGCCATAAAACACAAGAAGTAATTCCCACTAGGATATCTTTCCCAACATTCAGCTTGGAATAAGTGTCCCTTTCCCATGGTCTTATTTTACCTTTGTCAACTTTTATTACATGAAATCATAACCCAAGGTTGTTACAGACCCCCCCCCCTTAGGGGAACACCATCCTCAGTGTTAAACCACACCTATACCCAACAAAACCGTTGAAAAAAAAAACATACTACCTTTGGAGCTTTATAACCCATCTCATTACAATATTTACAATAAAAATCTTCTCAAAAGCATAACCATCATGACAATCATGACAAAATGACAACCATACTGCTTATTGGAGCTTTATAACATAGCTCATTGCAATATATACAATAACAACCACATATACTATGCACATGTGCTTCAACCTTAAAATAACCATATTGTCTATGGAGCTTTATAAATCCATCTCGATACATTATTTACAATGATATACACAGATACACATATGCACATTTTCTCAACCAACAAATAAAATGATATTATTCCTACATCCGCAATAAGGGAGTCTAGAGATCCACACCTCCACCCTCAAGGTAATACTGGGGTTCACCTCCTTCCCAAGAAGTCCAGAATCCACTGCCAAATTCAAACATGCATCCAATGTCCAACGCTACAATCTTTCGCCACTTGTCCTCTTAGTGAATAGTTACTGACTCATTGTTCCAAGCATACTCCCAATGTGCATCTGATTCCATTTGGAAATGCTAATGACCAAAACAAATCCAACCTCTGCCTTCCCTTCTCTTCTACAAGGTCCCTTGGGAAATCCATCCACCCCCTTCTATGCAGTCACTTACCTTCCAAGCTCCTCAGAATCCCCTATCTCGGGTGATCCATCCCTTGGCAAGGTTTCCTTGCATCATAAGGTAAAAAAACCAAGGCATATACCTGCCTCAAACCATCATACTAGTCATAGCATGCTCATGGAAATCAATGGACATTATTAAGCACCAGTATCCCACAGTGGCCCTGCTCCTGGATTCTTCACCAGCATACTGCTGCATGTTCCAATTCTTTTTTCCATTGTTGCTAATCCTTGCAGTTAGTTTCAACCACCCAACCTGGGAATTTCCATTCTTTTTTGTACCAAGCGCATAATTTCCATTAGATTAAAAAGAATTGAAACTAATTCAAATCATACCTCATTTGTGTCCCATCAATAAGGTACACTTGCAATCCTGTTTACTTCCTGTAACAACAAGTCAAAAAATATTTTGACCAAATCGCTGTGGATAAACATATCACATCCGATTAGCTCAAAACGTAACCATCATAATTAAAATCATATATCACATGTAACCATCATAAACCATAATCATAGATCACATGTGTAATTAAAAATTGAAGTAAAATATTGATACTTATCTTTCAATGATTCTCATTTATGTCTTGTTCTTTATCCTTTACGTGCACACACTAAATCAATTACCAAACCTAGAAAGAACCTAGTGCCTTTTCTTTAAGAAACAAGGGAATCTAGTGACTAAACAACCTCCTCCCTCAATATCAGCAACAAGGGTATCCTGAGACTAAACTACCTCAACCCCCAATATCAACAACAAGGGCATCCAAGGACTAAACCACCTCAACCCTCAATAGCAACAACAAGGGCATCCAAACAATCCCATACCTGTCTGTTCCATCACATTGTACAACACATACACATACATAATGTATTGAAAGACATACACCTATGCCTAATGTACAACTAAACACATGAACCTACCCTCGATGTACAACATGACACATATACCTACACCCGGTGTACAACACGACACATACACATACACCTGGTGTAAAACACAACGCATACACCTACACCCAGTGTACAACACAACACATATACATACACAGCGTACCATGCCACAATTACACATGTCGCGATATAACAACTGCACAATACCTGTAACACCATACCAAATATACACAACATGTACACAATATCACCTATACAGAGTGCCACCTGCATAATGTGTACATAGCATGACATGTACAGAACACCACCTGCACAACATGTGCACAACACCACATGTACACTACACTACCTGCACAACGTGTACACATCACCTGCTATACGACATGTACACAGAACCACATGTACAGAGCACCATCTACACAACATGTACACAACACCACATGCACGCAACACTACATGTACCACATGTACATAGCACCACATGCACACAACACCATACGTACAATCATGCACACCACACCATATGTACACAACATCGTATGTACAACCTTTACACTACACCATATGTACATAGCACCACATATACAACATGTACATTGCACCAAATGTACATATCACTGCATTCGCAACATGTACATAGCACCACATATACAACACATACACAACACCATAGGTACATAGCACCGTTATACAACACGTACACAACACCATATGTACACAGTACCATATATGCAACATGCACATAACGCTATACATACACAATACCACATATGCAACATGCACACAACACTATATATGAAACATGCACACAACATCATGTGTACACAATATTGCATGCTACATGTACACAACACCAATACTGCACATCTTAATATGACATTGTCCTTACCAAGCAACCTTGCTTCTAGTGTCTTATCCATGCTTGTCCTAGAATGTCGTGGATCATACTGCTTTCACTTCATTGATGTATCCCTCAGCATTACTTTTCCATAACATAAACATAGACATAGTATAAACACGTAATATAAATTCATATCCACATGATACTGACCTCATAGATCTATCAAAGCTACTCTTCCCACTTGATTCCTCATAAAAAAGGAACCTCTTCATGTCATTCACCTGCATAAACAATCATTCCTCCACAAGAATGATCCCTAGTGACCCTAACACACAAAAACAAACATACATATATACCTATATAATCATCAACATAAAACAATTATGATCCCTGACAACCCTATCAGACAACGATACACATATATACATATATACATGCTAGCATAATCACGATCAGCACATAATTACTAGGTATCATAAGTTCTAGGTTAAGATAACTCCCTTTATTCATGCAATGCATGCACAACATTGAGAACAATATTTCCCAACATAGCCAAGGCATTTGACACCTCAAATCCATTTAGATTACCTTTCCTATTACCTTTCTCATGTTTGTCCCACCACCGTCTATTTACCCTAATGGACCCCACAAATCCAACCGGTTATCATACTCTTATCTTTAGTTGCCCTTATACATGCATCGGGCTTCATCGAGTTCTTACATTACCTGTCAAATACCACACAAATCTCCCCGAGCTCCACTAACGTTCCTCTTTCCCAAACCAAATTCCAAAACCCTCAAAACATAAAAGGAAAGAACAAGAAACAACAACAAGAAAACCATGAAAACTAATAACAATACGACACCACAAACAAAGTGGCATGGCCATGCACTAGACATAAACCAAAACCAAAAATCAAGCCCAAAAAAATCACAATAATCGAAGGTACAAAACTAAAAACAAACACCATGAGTCAATCCCCATGGGTTCCCCATTCTTCCAAGGGAAAATTCAACCTGAGCCTTCTTCAAGATTTTATGGCAGTCTCTTTGACAAGCAATTCCCTGTATCATATTGCCATAAACACATAACAATATACCATTTATCTTACCTTGTTGTGCCAAGCACGTTGCCTTGTAACTTAACACACATGTCAGCCACATGTTCCAAATATGAAGACATCATATCTATTAATTTTAAATTAACCTTTACCAAGTCTAACAACCATATCATAATCAACAATCAACTCACATTCATCAGCCATAATACATAATGCTACAACTATCACCTATTTACATTCAAGTACAATTATTAGTGCAACCATCTCAAATAAGATCATTCCTGCGTGAAATCTTATAGACACAAACTCCTATCATGCAACTAGTCAAACATTCAAACCACAGATAGGTGACATAATCAAACATTCAAGCACCAAGTAGATGACATAAGCAAACTCATACCTTGATGTATCTCAGGGGAGGTTATCTTGTCTACACAATCAATCTGGATTAGCACAATATAACTTCACAACATATCAACCCAAACATAATTAAGGTCATGATATCCATAACAATAACTAGCTAACATGTTCACATCATAAACTCATAAACAATTTTAATTGATGCATAACAATCACATATGAACAATCAGTCTATATTATTATGACACAATATCGCAAGCATATTGATTCATACCTAAATTTCATAACCCTAACCATCTACATAGGCCAATCCAATTTAGCATGATACATATAACATCAAGATCCTAAGTAAAATGACCATAACCATCATGCATACAACCACAATGCATATAACAACAAGTTACTATCCTTCATGACTAACCGACACAAGTACATATGATCACATTGATTAACTTACATCTATCATACATGTAATTGCAAGAACCATAGAACGAAAAACATGTGCATAACCCTAATGCTTACAAAAATCATTAACCAACATACCTGCATGCCAAACATACAATACATGTATGGCGATCTGCTCTTACCCCAAATTCTAGTGTTGCAACCTTGATCTGATTATCTGCTTCTCTTACTCTATCTCGACCAACACATCAACATCATAACATACCAACAACATTATAATGATATAACCTTCATAACATAACCTCATTCATGACAAACTTAACCATGGAAATACATGCATAACAATATGCATTCATCCCATCTTGTCCAAATATTTGAACTTGCCTCTGATGCCACCCTGTAACTGCCTCCTCCCACATTTACCCACTTTCACCAGATTTCTTGGGGTAAACTTGAGCCGAGGGTCACTATGATATGACTCAAACTCCTATGTGACCTTAAGGAAATGGAGTCAACAACTAAAGACCTTACTGACTTCCCTCAAGTGCCACAGGACCTCCAGGAGTAACCCAGCCCCTCCAGGTATCCAACCCTTGAGACAACTCACTTTTTCCCTGATTTTCACCCCCAATCACTCCCTTTCCAAGGCCTCCATGTGACTATGGGTTCCCAGTCACTCCCATAGGCCTGCATCAATGTGACTATGGCCTTTTTCTGCTAGTGTTGTACCAGCAACTGCCAGAATTAAGGCTACTTTCCAGGGTTGGTGCTAAGCCTCTGCCCATAAATCCATGAAACTTCTAGAACTCATAAAAGACATGAAGACAATGCTTACAAACCAAAACTAGAACGAGGACTTGACCTAACTATCCCCAACTTGGTCTGACATTTTGTCAAACACTTGGTAGATATGCAACCTACAGGTCATGAATGAAATTTTGAACATAAGGAACTGAAAACTTAACTGATGTTTAACAAGAAGGGTCTCTACCTTCTCACATTAGTTTTCATATCATCAATTATGTCTTGCATTCATTATTTATTCAGTTACAAGTAAAAACATGAAAAGAGCCATGACTGAGAATTGTCACATAACCATGCTTATAACCAACATATAACCATATCAATAATAATAAGAGAACAACCATTAAAGCCACATAATAAAAATTACATTTATCAATCAAAGCATGAGAACTTATCTTTCATTAGACATAGGCAAGATCCATCTAGGTTTGGGACTTCCATGTACCACCCGACCATAGACATGGCTGAACCAAATATTTCTTTTAGCCATTCACCCTCATTCCATATTCCAAGCATGAATGTGGGTTCTCATGGATAAACCAATCCAGAAACAACCAAGGGAATCTAGAGGTTTTACCACCTCCACCCTCACCATACTGTGATCTCACCTAAACCGGTCTCAAGATCACAAAACCAAACCGATCTTGGAATGCCACTAGATTCCTTCACTAACCTTGAGGAATTTTCACATCTCCACCCTCAGGATTTACCGTGTATCTCACCATTACCGTCAAGAGATTCCTAGGCCTTTGGGAATTTTCTTGAGACCACCTCTACCCCGGATTCTGAAACCATCCGACAATTCCAAAGCTCAAAACCGAGAACAATCCCAACACACCATGACTATCCAAAAATGGAAAGGCAAAGCTAAAAGCCACTGTCAAAACCCAGCAAAACCATGCCACTGATAGTAAGAGAACAAAATACCAACATGCACATACCATGCATGTAAAAACCAACTAGGAAATCATACATGCAATCTATTACCTACAAATATTCATGTTGAAGCTGCTTGAGAAAACCTTTCCTTGCTTGATCTTTTCTTTCCTTTCCTTTCCTTGTCATTTCTTTCCTTGCTTTCCTTCCTTTGCTTGCTTGATCTTCTTCTCCTCTTGGTGTTCTTCTCCTCTCGGAGACTAATTCTGAAAATGAACTCAAAAAAGGTTGTGAACTGATCATCATCATCCTTTTTATCATTGATGCCTCTATTTTCTTCATTTTTCCTCTATTTTCCTTTATTTTCCTCCTCATATGCAACATGTGACCTTTCAACTTCCTTTTCTCCTAATTTCCTTTATTTTCATAAATAAAATGCCAAAAATACAATTTTTCGATTTCAAAGCCTTAGTCATTGCCTTTGCCAATTTCCCCTTAGCCATAAACCACAACAAGTGATTCCCACTAAGATATATTTCCCAACATTCAACTTGGAATAAGTGTCCCTTTCTCGTGGTCTTATTCTTCCTTTATTAAATTTTATTACATGAACTTTTAACCCGGGGTTGTTACATCAATGGAAAATGTTATAACGAGAAAACCCTTGCAAAACATTAATGGGCCAAAATAGGCTAATGGCCCACCCAACTTGCCACCTCATCACTTTGCCAACTAATCATAACCCAACACGTGGTGCCAACTATGATGTCTAACACATGGCATGTGCTGATGTTTCCACTACCATGTGGCACTCCTGATGTGTGTTGTAAATGTCACTCCTTTTTGCATAGTTGACATGCCAAAAAGGTTGTATCTTAGTGACATTTTTCATCCACGTGGCATTTCCATGTCACTTCTTGTGATGTCATGTTGATTTCATCCTTCATGCCTCTGAGTGCTTAATACAGTAATATCTTGAGGCGCTAAAACAACTCTTGTAGATGAGATTAGGGTCATCAAGTGATGGTTCGTCACCTAGGCTACGAAACTTTAAATATTCTCCATACACCATTCAACACATTCATATGGGGATCAATATGCTAGTAAGCCCCCTTATGGACTAGCTCTTCAACTGGCTCCCCCTTGGTCCATGTGACTAGGGGATAATGTCAGGGCTTCTCCAAACTCCAAATTTCCAATGCTTTGCCACAATTACCAGGGAATTCCATCCTCAAATTTCAAGGGATTTTTTTTTCAAATTTGTCCCTGTTAATCACAACAGCCTTCAACCCCTTCAAGAAAACACCATTGCATTTAACCAGGAAACCTTCAAACGATTGATAATTATAGCCATGGTTTCCTTTTCGATCTCTCTAATCGTTTCCAATAATACTCTCCTCATCCAAATAAGTCATAAATTTACTTCTTTTTCCACATGAGCGTTTCCTTACGAGAGAGGCCTGAGGTCCCTTTCTTAAGATACAGAGTCAATAGGACTCTACTGTGAGGTACAGGGTTAAGGCTTGGGGAGCTCTAGTACCTCCTTCCCCATTCCTCATAACTACTTATGGTAGTTAATATCTCAACAAGTATTAAGGAGCCAAACCATTAAATTTATGGAAGATTGGAAAACTTCCCAAATTTCCCATTCTCCTTCACAAGCTTCCTAAGCAAGTTATCATTCCAGATATCGAGATATGTATAGGAATTATTCTTTTTCATCTTTAGCAATTTTTTATAATTAAATCAACAAATATTTACATCAAACAAATTGGAAAGATAGTCATGTTAGCTCTCTAGGATTATCATCTTTTAATTACATTACAAGACTTGGGGATTAGATAAAGGGATATTACAGCTCATGTAGTGTCTAATTGTCATAGCCATCTTTTGCTAACATTGAGTCTCTTCCATTGTTATATATAGTGGCATTTTCTTGTATTCAATACATCAATATAATGATATTAGATATTTCTTCAAACCTCATTATTCTCCTCCTCTTAATCTAGTTGGTCTCGTAGCAGGTGCAAATTGCATATAAGATTATTCCAATTAGCATAGGTCCACTCAAGCTTTCATACTCTTTTTCTCTTAAATACTTGCTAATCGGTTATAAACAAAACTTATTGATATTTAGTTGATTTAAAAGTCCCTATATTAATCACCATACATACCAGTTAAGACATATATTAAACATAATTTTCTTTCATTCTCTTATTATTATATTTATTTATTCTGATGAGATATTGAAATAAAAACCTTAAAATTTGAATAATAAATGTGATAAGTCCCTAGAAATTTCATAGAATACAAATCCAGGTTCCTTATTTAATATGTTTTAACATGGAAAAAAACGATTCCTCGAAGTGACAATAAGTGTCTCAAGCAATTTCCTCTAGCTTAGACTTGCTGAAGCCTTTCACCACCAACCACTCAATCGATGTTGATTAAGCATGACATGTGTGGTTGTCCACTAAAACATTTTTTTTAATATTATGAAAACTAATTAATATTAATAATGGTAACTTTTAAAAATAAATTAATTGCATAATACACTCTCTTCCATCTTGAAAAATGATTTTCCAATTTCTTGAAATACAACATTTTTTTCTTGCTTTCCCGATATTATGGAAAACAACATCAAGGAAAATAGTAGATAGGGAAGGAAAGAAAAAAATCATTGCACATTTTCAAAAGTAAGGTATGATATTTTCAAAATTATTTGGATGTGTGATGAAGCTTCTTTGATTTAAAAGATAATTTTTTTATGCTTAGAACACAATAATTTTTTTTTAAATAATATGAAAAATTATAAT
>APFE031469879.1:154761-168335 GCA_000404065.3 Pinus taeda
TAGAGATCAGGCCTGTTTTCTTTTTTCTTTTTTTCTCCCTTTTCTCTTTTTTTTCTCTTTCCCTTGTTGTTGTTGTTCTTTTTTTTTTTTTTATGAGACAGCTAGGGTGCCTCAATGAGGTTTTCACCCTTGCTATCTGCCCTGGGTGCCTCAAAGAGGTTTTCACCCAAGGATCTTTTTATTCCATATTTTTTTTTTATTTCTCTAGAGACAGCTGGGGTGCCTCCATGAGGTTTTCACCCTCAATGTCTGCCCTGGGCACCTCAGAAAGGTTTTTGCCCAAGGATCTTTTTATTTCTGTTTTTTATTTTTTAATTTTTTTCTTTTTTTTTTTTATGATCACAGTGTGGGTGGAATAGGGGTTGAGCTCTGCTCCACTACCAGCACTGATTTTTCCAAAGTTTCAATGAACTCCCGCCTCGAAAGAGGTTTCCTGTAGATTTTCAATCGATGCCCATTGACGAGCATGGGGATGGCTTCTTCATCAATGGTCCTGATGAGGACTGAACCATTGTCATTGCATTTCTCCACGGTATATGGTCCTAACCATCTTGTCCTCAGCTTCCCTTTGAAGTCCTTGTATCTTGAGTCATACAGCAGCGCCCAATCTCCCAGCTAGAATTGATTTTCATTAAGGTGTCGATCATGCCATATCTTCCTCTGAAGTTGGACTACTTCTGAGTGGAGGAGGGTCTGCATTCTTTTTTCATCTAATCCATTCAGCTGCAGTAATATTTCACGTTGAGAATGGCTGAGATCTAGGTCCAGCTAAGCTGTCACCCTCAATGTGTTGTACTCGAACTCTATGGACAACAAAGCTTTCTTCCCGTAGGCCATCTCATAAGGTGTGAAACCTGTTGTAGTTTTCCAAGTGGCGTTGTAGGCCCAGGTGGCCTCAACAAGGCGATCTGCCCAATCCTTTCTGCTGCTGCTCACCACCTTAGTCAAAATCCCTTCCAAGGCTCTAATAGTGACTTCCACCTGTCCATTTGCTTGTGGATGATACAGGGTGGAAGTTTTGTGCTTGATCTTGTGATGAGTGAGCAGGTCTTCAATCAAGTTAGAGATGAACTAGCTTCCTTGATTGGTGACTAACTCTCTTTGGTAGCCAAACTTGTAGAAGATGTTTTCCCTTAAGAACTCAGCCACTTTCTCTTATGTTGCTGCCTTGATTTCCTTTGTTTATGCCCACTTTTTCAGGGACTCAGTGCACATGATGTAAGACCTTTGCTTTGAAGGAGGGTTGATAGGTCTCACGAAATCCATGACCCACTTCTCAAATGGTTCGAAAGTCACTTGAGGTTGGATGGGTATTTTGTCCCTTGGAGTCAGTTTCCCCATCCTCTAACATCGGTCACACTGGCTGATGTATCTTTTGACATCTTGATGAAGGGTACGCCAATAGTAGCCTGCCTGTAGAATTTTGAAGGCAGTCCTTTTTGCTGCAAAGTGGCCTCCACATGGTCCATCGTGACAGGTTAGGAGGATGTCAAAGACTTCCTCTTCCCTAACACAACGTCTTAAGATCTGAACTAGGCCAAGTTTAAACAGGTTGCCCCCAATCCAAGTGAATGGTTTAAACAGGTTTCCCCCAATCCAAGTGAATGGGGCACTCTTCCTCACGATTTTGCTTTTCTCCTTTGAGGATAGATGTGGAGGGAACTGTGCTGAGACCAAGTAATTTGTTATATCAACAAACCATGGAGAGAGTACTGAGATAGAAAACAAGTGTTCATCTAGCATTTGGTCATCCACTATCCCTTCCTCACCTGCATGCAAATCCAATCTAGATAGGAAGTCAGCAACAACATTTTCCTTACCTAGCTTGTCAACAATAGTCAAATCAAATTGCTGCAACAAAAGTAACCATCTAATGATACGAGCATTCACATCAGGTTTATTCATTAAATATCTAATCGTAGCATGATTAGTGTGTACTAATGTTTGATAACCAGTGATGTAGTGTCTGAACTTGTTTAGGGAATGGACTACGGCCAGGAACTCTTTCTCGGTTACAGTATAGTTCATCTCCACCTTGGACAGGTTTTTGCTAACAAAGTATATGGCATATGTCAATTTCTCCTCAACTTGTCCTAAGGCTTCCCCTATGGCTTTGTTCGAGGCATCAATGTGGATGTGGAAAGGTAGGGCCCAGTTTGGGCCTCTCAAGATCGCGGCAGATACCAACTTATCTTTCAACCCATCCAGAGCCCCTTGGTAGTCATCAGTCCATTTAAACTCAACATCTTTCCCTAAGAGGCTAAACAATGGCGAAGCTAGCTTACTGAAATCCTTAATGAACCTTCTATAATACTCGACCAAGCCTAGAAAACTCCGAACGTCTCTGACCTTTTGATGTGGTGGAACCTTTTGGATGATAGCGATCTTGTTAGGATCCACGTGTAATCCTTGCTGAGAAATGGTATGACCTAGCATAGTCCCTTCAGTCATCAGGAATTCACATTTTTCAGGACTAAGGGACAGGTTCATCTCA
Organism: Pinus taeda; assembly: GCA_000404065.3. Taxonomy (NCBI): domain Eukaryota; kingdom Viridiplantae; phylum Streptophyta; class Pinopsida; order Pinales; family Pinaceae; genus Pinus; species Pinus taeda. The sequence continues at coordinate 157,256 of APFE031469879.1, forward strand.
ATACACTTGGCTAAAACTTTTCCCAGGTTAGTCAATGCTTCTTGGAAGTTGGACCCATAAGGAGTAAAGTCATCCATATAGATTTCCACCGAATCATGAACTAGTTCAGCAAATATGCTCAATACTGCTCTTTGGAAAGTGGCAGGAGCATTGCACAACCCAAAGGGAAGGACCCGGTAAGCAAAGGTACCCCATGGACAAGTGAAGGTGGTTTTATCTTGGTCTTCCGAGCTGATTTGGATCTGATTATACCTGCTAAACCCATCTAGGAAAGAAAAGAACTTCTTCCCTGCTAGTCCATCCAACACCTGATCTATGAAAGGCAAAGGGAAATGGTCCTTCTTGGTGGCTTTGTTAAGTTCTTGGTAATCTACACAGATTCTCCACTTCCCATTTTTCTTGGGCACAAGCACTAGTGGTGAGACCCACTCACTGTCAGAAATAGGGTAGATGAATCCTGCATCCAACAATTTTTGCAATTCTTCCTTGACGATGTCTTTAAGGGTTGGATTCATTCTCCTCTGAGGTTGCCTGACTGGTTTACAATCCTATTTAATGTAGATGTGATGGGTACAGACCGACGGGTGGTCTCCTTTCATCTCCTTATAGCTCCAAGCATCTCCTATTGATATAAATGGTATTCATCTTACCTCATGAAACATATCACAAAAAAGATATTTTCTTGATAGCATTGAAGGACAAAATGCAAAAAAAAAGAATATTCAAATGAGAAGACCAAAAGATCATGGGTTGCACTTGACGAAGAGTACACATTAGAATTAGAGATTGGGAAAGTGCCCTCATGTTTACCATCAGATTCTCTATGTTTTCAAGAGAATAATCAGCAAAAAGAAGAAAATTTGAATTTCATGGAAGAATAAGACATCCAAGATGATCCAAATCAGCAAGTGGACCATGACCATCACAACTATATTGAAATATGGTGCCAGAAGAGTGTTAAGTTGTAGCAACACACTCTTCTTCAACAATTCCTAATCTCATCTCAATCAAAGAATTTGGTATCTTATATTTAGGTACATGTCAAAGAATTAATTTCAAGCCTACACATCAGTTTATCTGTCATCTTGATGTGTACAAGGCTCCATTGGAATTATGCTTATACTTGAAAGATATTTTGTTTTTCAAGTAGAGTAGGGTAGAAAAAATATTAAAAAAAATTCAAAATACGAGGAAAAAAAATAAAATCTCAGGTGAAAACCACCTTTAAGGCACCTGAGATTGGCTCATTGATTGAAAACCTCCTTGAGGCAGTCAATGGGTTGGTAAAAAAAGGGAAATAAGAAAATATCCTAGGTGAAAACCTCCTTTGAGGCGGCTAGTAGGTATAAAGAATAAAATTTAAATTATAATAAATATATAATACATAATATATATATGTAATATATATATAATTATAATAATATATATATATATAATATATATATAATATATATATATATATCTAATACTCCATGTATCTCTCTCTCATGAATGCATGTGTTCTCCAACCTCTGCAAGCAACAAAAAGAAGTTAGCCACCAAAAGAAAAGTTGATCAAAAGCCTAGTCAAAGGAAGTCGAACTTGGACTTTCTCCTTATCTATTCAGATGCTCCAGAAGGACCAAGTCCATGCCAATCCATCAACATCATCTATTTCCACCATCCACTCATCATTCCCAAGATTTTACCACTCATTTTATTTGTTGTCCTAAAATGCTACAGGAAGATCTTGTATTTACTACAAGAAACGAAAATACATAGAGAAGAAAATTATTCTTGTCATATCTTGAAAATCATGCATTCGTTTGCCAAGTTGTTTCAGGGGGAGATGCATATGGATGATAGTAATATTCCCAAGCAATTTTAGAAAATTCTGATGCATATGTTTCGAGAAATTAACCTCCATTACCTACAACCATTTTTTAATTTTCTCGATATTCATACATCCATTTGCAAATTTGTTTCATGGGGAGATGCATATGGATGATGGTAACATTCCCAATCAATTTCAGTAAATTCCAATGCACAGTTTTCGAGAAATCGACCTCCATCACTTACAACCATTTTTTTTTTCAATATTCCCTACATTGGCCAATATTTTTATGGGGAGGTGCATAAGAATGATGGCAACATTCTCAAAAATTTTTAGGTCAATCCATTCTACCATTTGGGAGATATGAACAAAACAAGTCTGCTACAGGAGGCAATCTGATTGGAGAAAGGGGTCAAAAGGTCATGTATTCTTTAGGGAAGGTTGATATAGGTCCCCAACACCACTTTTATCACTCAACCACTTGATCTAACCAAAATCCATCTTCAAATTCCACTTTGCCTTACATGAAAAAAAAATGTTGTCATCAACTTTTCCATCACCTACACCACCTCTTGATGTTTTTAACCCTGTCCTTATACCTCCTATGACTCTCCATCAATCCCACATGCATAAATGAGGTTGCAAAGAGGAATTAAATGGCTGCTACATGAAGAGGATTCCTCCTGTAAGCAATCTGCATAGTTACAACAAAACTTAGCATCAATTCTTTTTTCACTCACACATCAAATATCTAGCCACATTTAGCAACATAAATCCATTTCTGAAGATTGAAAAGGGGGCACACCCTCCTTAAGAAGCAGTCCATCCACTCCACTAGCCAAAGATTGAACACTAGAAAGAAAATTACACAACAACCTTATCAGTCAAAGAATCATCAAGTTATGAAGACATGTGCAAAAGCAAGCAAAGAAAATTAGCATCTCCTGAGAGGCATGGATCAATCATCAACTTAGCAGAAACATGCATGCCTCTCCAACATCCATCAGGTAGGTACAGGTATGCAATATTCTTGACCTCTTCTCTTGAGCATATTATAGTTAGAAATTTTTTGTCAATGCATGAGACGTGAGGTTTTATAAAGCTATGGATGGGTTAGTAGTCTCAACCACCCTCAACTAGTTAGTTGTAGTTAATTCCCTCACTTATGAAATGTGGAAAAGCCAAATTAGGAAGGGTGATGATCTTCAGGAGTGGGGACAATAGTTAAAAGAGGAAAATGGTGCAAAGGCCAAGTCACCAAAGCACTCTAAGCCCTCCATCCACTTCATATCCACTATCTATCCATCATTCATCCATCCCATTTCATAAGAAAACAATTAAATTTTTTCAAGAACAAACCCTGCACTTTGTCTCACCCTGAAAATTTCTTGAAAAAACACACAGAGCACATCCTCTCCATTTTCACAAACCTACACTACTCCCACTGAGCCCTAGCATCATCTGTCGAACCCTCTACATCATTTCTCATCACTCCCATACAATTAGAAAACCCTGAAAGAGAAGGAATGACTACTACAGGAAGGCAGAATGTTGTTACAAGAAGGAAGAAAGGAACAAATTGTGTTAAAAACCAAAAGTGCAGTGCCTAAGAGAGACCTAATCAAAATAGAGAACTCCAAAGCCCATTAGGCAATCATCTACGCCACAAAAGCTAAGAATAAGACAACAAAAAGCAAGAAGGCATTCACCATCAAAATAGAACTCAAACTGTAGTGATGAAAAGAGGCTTTCCAAGGGGTCTCTAATCTCTTTGTAGCTTTTGTCCTAGGCACAAAAGATGTTACATAAAGGGGATAAAGGCATGGAAAATCCAGTCCAAAATGGAATTAAGGGGCATGGAAGTCAATTTGATGGCTTACCCTAGGCTCAGACTATCATTTCTACTCAAAACAAGTTTAAACAGATTGCTATAGGATTTACTACGCGAATTACTACTGGATCTCATCTAAGGGAATTTTGAGGATTCTAGAGGTGTCCAAATGGTGGAAATACGTAGCAAGAGATTGGAAAAGGATGTGGAAGATCTTGCCAAACTGAAATTTTTTAAAGAACTGATCTTGCATAAGGGGAAAAGGTAGGAATGTACAAATTAGGGAGGCCACCAGGTCCAGGAATGAGGCACAATGAGCTCACTAAATTTCTCATAGGATGAGCAACACTTTCAATAGGGGGGCATGATGGGCCTCAAAATTAGACATAAATTAAGGCTCATCTGACCATCCTTCAACACATTAAACTTCTCTTTTTGCATTAGGTAATGTATTTTTAACTTTAATATGTTCATTAGAAAGGTTTTTAGATAATTGCATATTTGTGACTAATATTATTTATTTTTGTGGAATATTGTGAGAATATTGGGCAGATTATGAAGATTTGGAGGAGGAGATAATTTAGGGACTTTCCCCCTACTACACAAGGATCAATATTAAATAATAAATCAAGAATATATTTTGAAATTATTTCACATATTTTGGAGCTCCAATGATTGAGAAAACCTAGGAACGTGTTCCCTGTTATTTAATACAAATTCCTAGTATTGGAAACGAGATTTTGGTGGGTAAAGCTTCATCCTTTCATGGGGAATGCTTCCTAATCATTTTGTATAAGTACCAACTCAAATTTTCCTCTAGGGGTTGATTTTTCTTAGTGTTCTTGTGGAGATAACTCGTATTTTTGTTGCTCCACTTCCATTTCTTGCAGAGATGTAATTTTAATTGTATTGGTGCCATGTTAAGCTTCTAAATATTTGTCTCCTTCATAGGAATTTAAGTTTCCTTGGACTTATCCATCCTAGGAACCTTAGATCCCTTTTGTATCATTTACTTTTCTTCCTTTCACTTCTTATTCACATGCATCTCTTGTTTTGTTTTTTTGTATTTCTGCATTTAGTATTAATGATTTCTTGTTGTAGGATTGGGTTAAATGGTTGATTTAAGTTATTTTGCAAGGTTACAAGCATCATTTCATCATCAAAACAGCTTTGGAATGTCATATTAATCATTCAGTTACTTGGATTAGTTTGCTTATTCCCAAATCTAGATTTATGGAAGTCCCTTGTGGTAAATAACAGTAAATTTATGTTATTTTTTAGAGCATTCTATCAAGATTCAATCAAGTTGATCCCACTTTAATTAGATCACAAAAAAACTATAGTTAATAAAAAAAATTACCCCATCGCATTTTCACTTAATTAGCTTAGGCATTTGATAGATTTACTAGCTCAATAGTTCTCGAATTTCTAAATTTTAGACTATTAATTTTTTTTTTAGCATGGGTTAACAGAGGTATTTTTGAGTGATTCCACTTGGAATGGAGACCTAATACATATTATTCAATAAATAAAAAATTCCCATCCAATTTAGATTTTATTTTCTTGGTCATTCGATGAATTATAACTTCATGTCGTAAATCTCTAACATCCTGTATTTCTTGTAGTACTCTTCTTGTGTGTATATACTTGCCAAAATTTGCTCAAAAAGATTGGTTTTGGTCCCTTAAGGTTGAATCATGACCCCTAGGCTCTAAATCAATGGCTGAGGAAGAATAAACACCAATTAGGACATGTGTTTTTACAATCTACATTAGGCTTATTTATTTGAATTCATGCTCTTAGGATCTCAATTACAATTGTCGTTCATGATTATGATTAATTTCTTTTCCAAAGTAAAATTTTCATTTATGAAATTAGTTTAGGTTTTAGTTTCCTTACATTCACTCCAATACATCATAACATCAAAGGAATGACACATTGTATGTTGCACATATAGTGCCAATACCTCTTAAGTTTGTACATACCCCGGGTTGATAATTAAAGTTTGTAGCCTTGGGAGTTGCAACATTCTTGCTGCAACACTGAGGCTCATCAATCAATATGGAAGTTAACCATGCTCAACCATGGTCAACCATTCTTATTTTAGTGTTTATAATATTTATCTTAGGGTTTATATACCTTGGGTTTATAATATCAATCATGGTCAACTATGGTCAACCATGGTCAACCATGGCCAATGATTGTCTACCATATTTTATAAATTCAATCCTCATCAACCATGCTCCAACATTGCATTGTGGCAAATATTGTCTTAATATGATAATCAACCATGGTCCATTGTAACATTGTGACAAAGATTCTCTCGGTTTGAAATCAATGATGGTCAACCATGGTAACCCATGGTCCAAGGGTTTATAATATTTGTATTATAAACCCAACGACATGATATTATAAACCCAAGGGGTTAATAATAAAACCCTAAGGGATTATAAACCCAAGAGAATAATATTAACTCAAGGGATAATAAGCCCAAGGGATTATTACTAAAAACCCTAGGGTTTATATTCCCTTGGGTTTATAATATTAATCCCTTGTTTTTACAATATCAATCCCTTGGGTATATTGATCTAAGGGTTCATATTCCTAGGGTATAATATTATTCATAGGTTTATAATATTAATCCCTTAGGTTCAATATAAATCATGGTCAACCAAGGGTTTATATACAATGGATTTATAAACATGGTTGAGCATGGTTGGTTTTCATTTTGAGACCATCGATGTCACAATGCGGCATTGGACAATGGTTGACCATGGACAACCATGTTTATTAGAGGGTATTTAATATCTTAGGGCCTATATACCTTGGGTTTATAATATTAATTCTGTGGGTTTACTTTTATTCCTTTGGGTTTATAATCCCTTGGGTTCTATATTAAAAAGTCAATGGTATAATATTCTGAGGGTATAATATTATTTATAGTGTTTGTAATCAATATTAATCCCTAGAGTATAATATTATTCCCTTAGGTTTTTACTGTTAATCCCTTGGGTTAATATTATTTTATTTGGTTCATAATCCCTTGGGGTTTTTGTATTAACCCCTAGGAATATGAACCCTTACATTAGTAAACCCAAGAGATTCATATTATAAACCCAAGAGTTAATACTAAAACCCCAAGGTACTATAAACCGAAGGGACTAATATTATTAAACCCAAGGGACTAATATTATAAATTTAAGGTATATAGATCCTTAGTTGACCATGATTTATACTGAACCTAAGGGATTAATATTATAAACCTATTAATAATATTATACCCTAGGAATATGAACACTTAGATTAATATACCCAAGGGAATAATAAACCCAAGGGATTAATACTATAAACCAAAGGGAATATAAACCCTAGGGTTTTTTAGTAATAATCCCTTGAGTTTATGATCCCTTCAGGTTTTAGTATTAACCCCTTGGGTTTATAATATCAAACCCTTGAGTTTATTAATCTAAGGGTTCATATTTCCTAGGGTTATAATTTATATTAGATAATTTTGAAATTATAATAATAATAAACATTTAATGCTAAATAAAAACTGTAATTATATGATAAAAAATAAAATTTCATATGATAGTAATTTTTTAGATAAAATGATGTATTTTATAAATGGTAAATACAAAATTAAGCATCCAGATATATCAACCATGTTAACATTTAATGTGGTTGCCCTTTTTTATATTGATTTTTCTTTAAAAAAGAAATATCAAATCCTTAATTTTTTTTGAATAAATTATTAATATTATCTCCAAGATTTACAGAGAATAGTTGACATGGATGGAATAAATAACTTATTGTGGTTTTTCAAAAATTAAACTCAACCATGGTACACTTTTAATGATTCATCTAAGGATGTTTCATCTTTGTTCACCATGACATTTGGAATGTCCATGCTCTAGAATTTTCCAATTTTATTTAGCTTTTGTAATTTTTAATGATCATTATCACCCATCATTTTTTTTTTATTTTTTTTGTTGCATAAACTCAAGGTTTATGTTTACACCATGAATAATGTCAGAATTGAATATATTTTCTTGTGGTATTAGTGAAATCCCAATGAAAGGCACTTCACTAAACTTAATAGAACATAAGCACTTTGTTAATAGGAAAATGATTGAAAATTACAATTTATTAAAGATTCTATTGAAAATTGCAACTTATGAAAGATTATTTGAACAATTAAGAGAAAGAAAAAATAAACCATGAATTAAATATGACTAAACATTTTCTAAAGGCACAAGAATTTTTTAACAATAAGAGATAAAATTACAATTTCTCCTCCTTTGTATTGAAAATTGCAATTTATTAAAGATTATTTAAACAATTAAGAGAAAAGAAAGGTAAACTAGGAATTAAACATGACTAAACTTCTTCTAAAAGCACGAATTTTTTTTAACAATAAGAGATAAAATTACAATTTATCCTTCTTTGCATTTGATGTGAGAGAAAAAGCATGTACAAAGTCTCTAACTCATTTGCAAAGTGAGCTCCTTCAGGACATAAAAGGTATAAATATCCAAATTAAGAGTTGGGAAGAAGTTATTTGGATACTTCAAAATAAACTCAAATCTTCTCACGCTCTTATAATATTGGACGATGCAGATCATCTCCATCAATTGAATGATTTATTGCCAATTAAGCATGTCCTTGACCTCATGACCTTGATTTTTATTAATTCTCGTGACAGGCATGCACTTAGAACTGCAAGAATAACAAACTCATCAATTTATCAGCTAAAAAGCCCCAATAGGCCACACTCTTTAGAGCCTTTCTGCTAGCATGCCTTTTTTCATCCAAATACACCACCAAAATTCAAAGATCTTGTAGATGGGTTTTTAAAGGCCTATGATGGATTGCCTCTGTCATTGGAAGTGTTTGGGGCTCTGCTCTGTCAAGAAGATGACAGACCCTACTCGAAAGAGCAACTAAATGGACTTGAGACACTACCTCTTGACATACAAATGAGACTTAAAATAAGTTTTTTTTTCTTAGAAGAAAAAATGCTTCCCTTTCATTAGTAAAAACAAAAAGAGAGTACATGATTCATGAGATGGTATGTATACTTCTATCAAATCCCCTATATCTCCTAAATGTTACATATATGTTTGAATTATCCCTATAATCATCTTTTTACCACTTTCATAGCAAGTGCCATTATATCCTTACAAAAAAGACTTTTGCCAAGAAAAAAGCAAGTGTCTTTATACAAAAAATACCAGCAAGCTCAAAAGTAAACTAAGACAGAGTTTGTCCATAAGTTCAACAGTCCATTTCTTCCAATTGTACCTAGGAATGTAAGAAGAATCCAACATCAATCAATTACACCATTTTCATAAGCAGTGAATTGGATCTTACTGACATCCTTTGTGATTCCTCTTTTTTAGAGGAGGTTCGTGATCTAATTTTGCTCTCTGTATATGTGACCAAAAGCAATGTCATTAAAGGAGCTTACCAGTAGCTGAGTTCTCCTCATCCAGTTAGCTAAGATTGGAGGATTGAAAACTGTCTATTCCTTAACTCAATGCCCTTCACATCCCCATATATCATAATATCCTCAAGTCCCAACCATTTTTCACCTGTGATAACTCCCTAGAGGACAATGATTTCAGCCCTATTGTTTGTCCCTTGTCCACCCTCTCACCAGAAAAGGAAATATTTTCCCGATTCCATGACAATGATTGCCCCACACCCACATTTCCTATTATGACAAGCCCCATCAAAATATCCCATAGGAAATACCTTTCTAATGTCTCGGAGCTTGATATTTCAAATCGAATTCCATTTTACTGTCATCCCTAATTCCAATAAGATGGCCACAAAATTGATGACAACATCCCTTACAACAACAATATTATGGTTGAAGATAAGATCATTTCGGCATCTCCAAATGGACCAAATGTTGAATAAGGGTAACGAGCGATGTTGTGACCGAGAGTATATCTAGTAGGATAAGCATGTTTTCAGTGTGAGAGGAGTCGAATAATGTCCAATGCCAATTTCATCCATTACACCATCCCAGACCGCAATAGAAACTAGACATTTAAGAAATAGGTGATCCACATCTTCCTCTGCCTGATTGCACAGCAAGCATATACCAAGTCCGATAAAGCCCCTTTTTGGTAGGGTATTCCAGGTAAGGATGAGGTCATGGATTTCCAACCAACCAAATCGTTTAAGTTTATGGGGAATCCCCAATTTCCAAGATTCCTAAAACCACATACAATATACGAAATCCTTCTCATTCCATGGAATTTTGTGATAAATCTTCTTTACCATCGGTTGTCCCTTCTTCTTTTTCTCATCCCAAATCAATTTGTCTACCTGAGTGCTAAGATAGATGCCTAAAGCACTTATATGAGCAATGTAATTATCCCATTCAATGGCCAAATCCCCTTGTATACCAATCTCATCTGCCTTCTTCGAAGTATGTCCTAGATTGATTAATAGTTGATTCTGATGGATCCGCTATAAATAGAAGATACCTACTTCATGAAGAGTTGTGACCAGAGGGGCAGAAAGAGTATGATTCCTATCAAAACCCAATAGTGCATCCAACGTGATCTCAATGGTGGAGCCATTCCCAAATTCCCATCACAGAAAGGTCAGCAGCTATTAAAGATTATCATGCATACATCTCCAAATGAATGATGGGAAATTTCTAGTCTTGCTCCACCTGTGATCAACAAATTTAAAATGTTTACCAAACATATATTTCTTCCTGGCGATATGTGACCAGATGCCATCATTTGTCATATCCCTCCAATTGTTCTTAATGATCAACGTGATAGTGAAATTGTGAGTATCAAAGATGCCCCATCCACCATCATTAATTGCCCTAGTGAGATCTTTCCATCGAACAAGGTGGATTTTTTCCTCTTGTCATAATTCCAGACCACATGAACCAAGCCATTATTGACTCTATCTTGTGAATGACCGCCATAGGAAATTAGAAAAGTGTGCATCCAATATACAACAAGGTTCTGGAACACAGGTTTAATCAAGGTGAGTTTCCCTCCCATCGATAACCACAGAATCATGATCGTATGTCTTGTCTTTCTTATGATTGAAATGTGAACTTTGCAGCCACCCCTGCAGTTGCAGGAGTTGCATATTGCTACTCCATGGATGCTAGGAATTGAAATTTCTCCAGACATATTACCGAAATTCGAGACTAACCACCATGGGGAGGAGGAAGAGGAGGGGCGGATGACGGTGGATTTGGAGAGGGGTGTTTTACAAGACAGTCCTTTCTATCCATAGGAGCTCATGGTCCTTACGTGGATATTTTACGAAACAAACGGTTTTGTGAAGTAAATTTATAATCATATAAATTACAAATGATAAGGTTATAAGCATGTTTATTGATCACTGAAAGCTTGATTAAATTTACAAAGGATAATTATGTCTACATTTTATAGCTC
>APFE031469883.1:1900-14706 GCA_000404065.3 Pinus taeda
CGCTCCATGATTGTCCTGTTCATCCTTTCTGACGCACCATTTTCTTGTGGTGTTCTTGGAACTGTCTTCTCTCTGCGAATTCCATGCTCTGAACAGTACCTATCAAACCCTCTGCTGCAATATTCACCTCCATTGTCTGATCTAAGACACTTCAATTTCTTTCCTGTCTCAATCTCAACCAAAGCTTTCCATTTCTTGAAAGTATCAAATACATCATATTTATTCTTAATACAATAAATCCAAGTTTTTTCTAGTTGCATCATCAATAAAAGTAACATATTAACGAGAGCCACTGAGAGATGATACCTGAGCAGGTCCCCATACATCTGTATGAACAAGCTCTAATTTTTCATTCTTCTTTTCTTTCCCAACTCTGAGAAATCTGACTCTCTTCTGTTTTCCATAAATGCAATTCTCACAGAAGTCCAAATCAACATTCTTCAAACCCGGCAATAAATTCCATGAGTGAAGAATCTTCATCCCTTTTTCACTCATGTGTCCAAGCCTATGATGCCATAATGCTGCATCTGCTCCTTTGGAAGTTAAAGCATTAACAGAGTTAGAAATACCATTGCATAAATACAATGTACCAACCTTTCGCCTTTTGCTATTACCAGGGCTCCTTTGGTGACCTTCCAAGCTTTATCTGTGAAAGTTGTCACACAACCTTCACCGCCTAACTGCCCTGTTGAAATCAGATTTTTCTTTAGATCTTGAACATGCCTTACCTCCTTTAGTAGCCATTGGTTTCCATTATGTTGTTTTACAAGAACCTTACCCATTCCAACAATTTTACAGGGTTTATCATCACCCAAACGAACTTGTCCAAAATCTCCTTGAACATAGTCATGAAAATATTTCTTATCAAGTGTGGCATGGAATGAGGCCCCTCAATCTACCACCCAGGAAGCAGTAATATTTTTGAAAGAAAGAATCAAAGCATCTTGTAACACCTCACTTGTCACATTTGATTCATGATTGTTTTCTTATTGTGCATCTCCTTCTTTTCCCTTCCAAGATCTACAGTCTTTCTTTAGGTATCCTTTCTTTCCGCATTTCCAGCACACTATCCCTGATTTGGACTTGGATCTGCCATTCCTTGATTTACTGCGATATCTTGAGCTCTTTCCTCTTTCCATTTTTCTTCCCCTAGGATCTACACTTAAAGCATTACCCGATGTCTCACCAAAGCTTTTATGTTGCATTTCCTCGCTAAGGATAGCACCGACAACATCATCAAACTTTAAAGTACTAGATCCAGAAACAGAGTTACCAATGGCCATTACTAAACCATTCCAACTTTCTGGTAATGAGCACAAGAATAACAGAGCTCTAACTTCATCATCAAAGTTTAACCCTACAGAACATAACTGACTTGTAACAGTATTAAAATCATTTAAATGGTTTGCAATAGATCCACCTTCCGACATCTTCATATTAAATAACCGTTTCATAATAAATACCTTGTTTGAGGCTAAGGGTTTTTCATATAGTTTCTCCAATGCCTTAATCAAACACTATGTTGTTGTTTCCTTCGAAATGTTGAAGGCGACCGACGCTGCGAGGCACAACCGTACTATTCTGAGTGCCTTTCTATCGAGAAGGTTCTATTCTTCATCTGTCATACCCATCGGCATCTTTGTTTTTCCGCCCAATGGTAGGTATAGATCTTTCTGATACAGATAATCTTCCATCTGCATCTTCCACAGTGAGAAGTTTTGGCCATTAAATTTCTCGACCCTAAACTTACCATCTTCCACCATTGCTCCCACTCGAACGAGGAACCCTTCTTTCCTGCAAGTTTATCATCCAAATAGACCTTCAACTCTAATACCAGTTCTTAGAAACTTATATATTACGGAGAAATGGAACACATAAAATATTACAGAAATATAAACACAGAAAACTCATAAAACAAGAGAGACAAATATACGTGGTTCACCCAGTTTGGGCTACGTCCACCCCGAACAACCAGTCCTTCCTTTTTATTATCCAGCAAAATGAAGAGACACAACCTACAGTAGATCCACTATAATATCCTCTGGTTTCTCTCACAGTCTCACCTCGCTGCTTCCCGCTCAGAGAATACACATCTATTACACAGCCTCAAATACAATGCCCTCATACAAAGAGAGGGGTTGCCTTCTAGGGCAGAAAACCCTAAACTAAACATAAGGTCTACCGTCAGATCATCTGCCTAATGAACGGCCCAAAATGACTAGAAATTAATGTACTTTTACAAGGAAATTTTACATCTATTTTTAGCATTGGGGGCACTGCCCTTGAAACCCCTGCCGGGGGACCACTAGCCCTTGGACCCCCCAGCAGGGGGGGATCGGCCCCCCCGAACCCCCGTGGGGGGGACAAGTCCCCTTCATACCCCCCCATGTGGAGGGGTGTACAAACTTCCTGGGGTATACATCTAGTTGAACCAAAGACCTTTGAACAATCATGCTCCACACTCAACATAAATGATGAAATAACACAAGTACATATTAGTCTCCATTGTTATCACCTTGATTATCTTCCTCCCTTGGCATGATAACATTTTTGTTCTCAAAAATATGTTTTGATTTAGGTTTGTGTCTTAATACGAACCACCAATCCCTATCCAACACATCTCGATAACAAAACACCTGGTTACAGTGTTTTGGGAAAACATAAGGCTCCCTAGATTTATTCCACATCTTTCAAGAGTTGATAAATATCAACCCACTATCATGATCTTCCTTTACATTATTCTGACCAAAGATGTCCCATCACTTGCACCTAAAAATAACACATTGGAACAAATAGAAGTCCACTTGAATAATATCTTGTATCTTTCTAGTGTAACCTAATGTCCTTTGCATTAGGTTTTGATCTTGGTGGCTAACATGACTTGATTGGTCGAACTCAACTTCCACTCCATGATCTTGTGTCATGCATCCATCATCGGAAGCCTCTATTTAAAAAATGATGTCTATATTCCCACATACATGGGAACAAACGCACCGATAAAAAAGTGAAAAAATAACAATGTCAGTGTCTAATAACCCAAACATAATTAAAAATCTAAAATATATATAGATGTTACAATTAAAAGGGGTAGTATGAAGTTAAAACTGTATAGAAAGAGATTATAATTACTGCATTGTTGCACCCAATCCCTATGTTTAGCGCATCCTTTTAACCACATGGATAATGACCAGATGCACAGTATTTATCTCTGACTTGATCAACAACCCAATTTTTATGGCATGTCGTTGGCATATTTTCTTTTAAATGATCAGGATAAGGCATTCTTCAACCATTCAATCATTTGATTTTTTTCTATCACTGTCCCATTTCCTCCTCTTATGTTCATACAATGTGACCCATAGTTGTTTCGCTTCTAGATTGTAAACGATGAATTTGTTGATGGCTTCAATTTCTGAACTTGTTGATGAAATTCAAACCAACATATATATATATATATATATATATATATATATATAGATATAGTATGTATGAGATCAAAATATGCATTAATATCAATTTCAATGTGAATAGTTATTGTGTAGTAATTTTACAAATGATAAGCGTGTACTTACTCTTTATCATGCACCTATTTCCATTTGTTTCAAGAAGCTCTCCTTCTCTTTTGTCTTTATCCCTTTCATCATCCAAAATCGCCACACCTAGTGTGTCATCGATCTGCTTGATGTACTCACTTGAATAAAAGAAAGACTCATAAGATATATACCCCTCTGCCATAGACCCATCGGGTTTTACCCTTTGTCGAACAAAAAATTTCAATTTCTTCATGTAACTCTCTGAGAATAACATCCAACGACAAGAAACCACCCTAACTAATTCAACCTCATCTACTAGGTGAATTAGAAGATGAACCTACAATTCCATGAAACTCTTTACCAATTCCTTCTCAAACATACAAACAATCTCAGCTATCTCTTGACGCCACCATGGAATGTTAGCCATATGAATCTCCTTTGATGTGATTAAACATACAAATGAGATAAATTTTTATGCAAACAGCTCATGAAATAGAAGAAGAGATAGATCAATGACTTCAAAATAAGTCTCTTCAAGGGGGAAACCCCCTTTACATTACAAAAATTAACAATTCTTGGATGATACAAATGATAAGACCTCCTTACTATATATAGGAGTCTAAGGGGTCACAATATAATCAGATCCTACATAACAATAATATTTTAAGGACACAACAATAACAATAGTCGGCTTCTATGGGGCACAATAATAATAATATGGGGAATACATGGGCACAACAATACAATAAGGGGGTTGCACTAATAAAAATAAGGGGCTACACTAGTAGTATAGAGACCTAACATGCCCCTCTCCTCCAAAAAAGTGTTGTCCTCAATGCTTGAGTAGTTCTAGATGTTTTTGTATAAAATTCTCATCCTCCCATGTGGAATCTTCAATGGGTAAGTTCCTCCACTTGATGAAATACTCTGAAATTGATTGATTCTATAACTATCAGATCTTGTTTTTGTGACTGCTTCAGGTTCCGATATGATTTTTCCTTCCTCATCAAGTTCTAGCAATATTGTTTGAACCGGGAGCTTGTCACCTATAACTTTCTTTAAGCATGAAACATGGAGAACCGGGTGCACTGGGGAAGATGCAGGAAGCTCCAACTTGTATGCCATAGTACCAATATTTTGCAACACCTTTTAAGGACCATAGTACTTTGGTAATAATGTATTATCCTTCTTAGATTTCTTGAGGCGAATTTGTTTGTATGATTGTAGCCATAAAAATACCCAGTCACCTACATCAAAACTTCTTTTGCTATGATGTTGATTTGCCTGTTGTTTCATTCGAGTGTGTGCCAAAGTGAGTTTATCCTTTAAGAGTTGGAGAACTTGTTGTTGGTGCTCAATGTGATATTCCACTACTTGAACCTTAGAATGAGTGTCCAAGACATTTTAGAGATCAGGAGAAATAGATGATTTTGTTGTTTGAACCTCTTGTGAACATAATTGTGCATTTACACCCTGTTGTTATTTCTTTAGCAGCTTTGACTTTGCATTAGAGATGATTACCTTTCCTAGTTTCCCCATGATACCCCTTAATTCAACTTCCTTTCCTTCCCAAAAATTCAAGAAAAGTTCTTGAAAATTGAAAGCTATCGTCCCCGAAGACTATAACCATTAGACTCCTAGTACAACATCAACACCACCCATTGCAATGGAAAGAATTGGACTATTCAAGGCATATTCTCCCATGGATAGCTTGATATTATGGCACTTTCTAGAATAATTTATGCTTCCTCCATTTGTAACCATTACTTGACACTCTTATGCTGGATACAGGAAGCAATTTAATTCCTTGGCTATCTTACAACGAATAAAATTATGGGTACTACTCGAATAAATCAACATTATTACATTTTTCTTCTTGATATGTCCTATATTGAGAGTTTGAGAAGTGGTAATCCCTATCAATGCATTATAATATATGGTTAAATTCATTTCTTCTTTCTTTGAGGTTAACTCCTAGTATATATCTTGTTCTGTTGAAGTTTCTTGTTCCTTTTCTTCCTCCTCTTCCCCACCTATGTAAATTAATTTATTCTCAACACACTTATGACATTTAGTGTATTTTGTATCACAACTGTAACAAAGCCCTTTTTCTCTTTTTTCTTCCAATTGTTTTGGTGTCAACCTTGTAGGTTGTGGAAGGCTAGGAGAAACAATACTTCCATATTTATAGTTATGAGTTGTAGGTTTCCTTGTTTCCATAATTTTGCTTTCAATGTTTCTTGCCAACCTGAATGCCTTCTCCAATGAATCAGGTTCCCAAAGTTGAACCTCATGTTGGATGTTATCCTTTAAAGTACCTGTGAAGAATTCAATCATATTCTTCTCTAGAATATCATTTACCCTTATATTCAATTTTGGAAGTCCTCAATATGCTCTGCCATTGAACCCTTTTGTTTGAGATTTATCAATTGGCTAAAGAAGGTGTTGCTCTTTGTATCCTCATAATGTGCTATCATTTCCTCTATGAATATTGACCAGGTGACAAGTGATTTACGAGAACAAATCCCTCTATACCATACAAACTAATTTGGTTCTAAACATAAAGATGCAATAGATACCTTTTGTGACGGTTGCACATCATGTAGATCAAAATATTGCTCCATATGTAGTATCCAAGTTACCGGATCCTTGCCATCAAACTTCCTCATATCTATCTTTGAAATATGGTGGGTCTTCAATCCAACATTAGATTCTATGAAATCATGATTAACATTTCTTTTTTTCTCATCATAAGTTTCCTCTACTACCTTTTCGTCATTAGAAATGCTTTCTTGTAGCAACTTTGTCCAACCTTCCTTCAAACCTTCCCTATCTTTCTTCAAATATTCCATGTTTCCTTTCAATTTTAATTATATACCATCAATATGAGCTTCCAAGACATAGACAAAACCATTTATCTTATCTTCGATCATATTCTTCATATCCTCCATCCAATTTTGCATACTAGGTGTTTCTATTTTCTTGATTTGAGTCATTATTTTTCTTTCTTTTAGGAGATCAATATTGAAACAGCTCTAACTCTATCATTTTGGATCTCCAAATTCTAGAATTTCATCCTATGGTAACCCTATGAGTCCTCTTTCTAACCCCACAAGTATTATTAAGATTGGATTCTCCAAGAAATATTTATTCTCCATCTCCCATGATGACCTCATTATATACTAGTTTAGTAGAGTTAACTTGTATGAAGTTCCATGTGTCACTGTTTCAACCTTCTTCCCTAAAAACAATACCCAAAAACCCAAATTTTGTGTTATTTCTATTAATTTTTACAAAATTTGAATCCGATGCTCAGAGAGAAATTTATGATGATTTTCCCAAGGTCACTTGTTTGAGATTGAATTCTGGATCCTGCAAAAACCCTAAGTTCCTTGGATCATAGATCCAAAAATATAGCAAGCCAAGATCTTAAATTTGTACACAAGGTTCACTACTATTTCAGCTCAAATGGGTTTTAATTTCAGCTTCTGAAGCTTTACATAAAGAAAGCTATAGTTAAAATTCCATGATGGCTTGTTTGAAGCAACGAAACCCTATAATCCAAAGCTCTGATACCAAATGGTATGTAACAAGCTCACAAAAGAGAAGAAGATATATATAAATGACTTTGAAATAATCCTCTTCATGGGAGAAGCCTACTTTACCTTAAAAAAATGAATAATTCTTGGATGATACAAATGACAAGACCTCCTTTCTATATATAGGAGTCTAAGGGGTCACAATATAATCAGAGCCTACATAACAATAATATTCTAAGGGCACAACAATAACAATAGTGGGCTTCTATAGGGCACAACAATAATAATAGTGGGCTTCTATGGGGACTACATGGGCACAACAATACAATAAAGGGGTTTCACTAATAAAAATAATGAGCTACACTAGCAGTATAGGGACCTAACATAATTTAGATATGGCACATCATAGGTCTTGGGGAAAATCATGGTTCACACACCCACACACGACCATGGGATAATAACACTGCACAATAAATAGTACATTATACAAAAATTAATTATAAAATATCCCATTACGTAAAAATTAAAAATAATAATAAAATCATGTTTTTGTGTATGTACTCTTAGAAGGTTCAAATGGTCATCTGATTTCAACCCCAACAAACAGTATTCTATAGTGAAATAACATCATAGTAAAGACCCATATAAAGAAGCTACCCTCACACTCGTTATAACTTCCTTTTCCAAATAAATATCATATTTCTTTAAAATCCATGGGACATGAGCTTCTTTGAAAGACCAAGAGGGATCAACCTCTCCTCTATTTTCTTGTCTTGGCCAATGTTTCTTTTTAGTTTTTGAACAAATAATATCTCTCCTAATAGCCAATGTGTCACTTTCTTTCGATGACATGTGCCTCCATAAAGAAGTTGAAGCATTTTTAAATATATGCAGGGGATCTATTAAGTGGGAAATCTTAAGATGCTCCCAGTATGAGAGCTCATAAAAGACAGATTTCCTTTTCATCCCAATGGGAAATTTCTCAACATGGGTTTTGAAGAATTCTGGATCATCGAACATAGGTTCCCCATTTGAATCCAAAATTTCTTCAAACTCCTTCTCCTTCTCTCTCTCATATTCTCTATGCCATTTAGTTGGTGTAATTATTGTAGGCCTTTGGGTTCTCCCTAGTTTACCATTGAAAGAGGATACTTCTCTTCTGCAAGGGTATTCTTCTGGGAGGAATACCCTAGAGCTGTCATACCTTGGCTTTTGTAGGTGGTCAAACCACCTAGCCTTCAAAGAAGATCCACAACATTTACAACAATGACACCCTTTTGTTACAAGACCTTTGAAATTATTTTATATAGACCAGCATGTTAGCAACCATGAAGATCAGAAAAATTGCAGTGAATTAAATTAATATGCGAAGAAATATTGTTATGTATATAAACAAATCAATAAAAATGTAATTTACTAGAGAAAACTCCTAAGCCTGTATAATCATGTATGGTGTAAGCACATATGCCATACAATGTAAAACTCCTCTCTTTTATGATGGGTCTTGAGACATCATACACAGGTATCCCTTTCCATAATTCATTTAATTCATCTACCAGTGGTTTAGGTAGACATCCATATTCTTCACTTGTCTTCTACCCGGGACTATGAGAGCCAACATAAGATATTCATTCTTCATAGACAACCATGGGGTAATATTGTTATTGATCACTACTACAAGGCAAACATAATAGTTGGTGTTTTGGAGGGAGTATGGGTTGAAACCATCCATGGCTATGATGAGTTGTAGACTTTGTACTTTATCCTTGAATATTTCATTCCTTGTATCCGCTATATTCTTCATGGTTATTGAATCCGTTGGGATTCGCATAACTCCTGACTCACTTCTATGTGAGGCATGTCATCCCTACAACACAGATAATTCTTTGCAACAAAAGAGACTTTGAATCCTTGGTATTATAGGCATGTGCCTCAATATCTTATGAGGACCATATGATTTACCTATTTTTTATTAATTATGGTACCTTTCATGCCAACATTTTGAAAATATTGCTTTGTTTGCTTATTCTCCTCTATATAGAATACAATCATTCGGACATGCATGATATGATGTGTACTCAACACCCAAAATTTTCAACAAATTCTTTACCTCTTCGCAACCAGCAAGAAATATCAATCAAAAGAACCTTGTCTTTGAATAACCTGCAGTTGGTGGGGAATATAATTGTACAATGTCAATATTTAACGTTCGTAAATTAAAGCATTTTAATTTTGATTGTGTGACAATATTTCTCAAAATAAAAGGACCTGATTGATCATGCAAGTGAATTGCCTCAATATTTTTGAGAAACATTCATTCCACGTGCAAAACTTTGTTTTCAAGTTGTACAGCAACATCGTTGTTCCTAACTGAGTACAATTTGACTTGACACCAAGTCTAAAGAGAGGTGTGGTGGAAGTAGATTTCAGGCTTTCGAATAAGGTATCATTGATATGAGCATCATCCCCTGGCTCATTATTTTAGAATGGATCTAACAACATTGCCTCCATGGCAGTCGTATCTCATAAGTAATCATCCATACCAACCTCTATTTGATTGCCTCCATTGCCAAATCGAGATGAAGCACTACTATTATTGTAGTCATTCCTAATTGATGAATCTAGATGTAGTGGAAATTGAATAAGTGGTTGATTTTTCCATTCTTTGTATGCTTCCTCTCTTAATCTTGCTCTTAATAAAAACTTCTCTCCAATTGATGTTGTAGTGGGGTGCACCGAAACATGGTAGGTAGGTCTCTCATCATCATTAGAATCCTAATTTAAAAAAAAATGAATGTCATGAGTACAATATCAATGATACTAGTAAGCACATAAATGTAATTGGTTTGTTGATATTACATTATACTAAACAATTATTGTCATCGTTGATCCAGGACTATGGCTATAAGATGCCATGTTCTAATTGGAAAGGTGAAGAGGTTGTCCATTTTCATCTACCAAGTTCTTGCAATATGTTGATCCTGATAAGAGCTTCCGACATTTTTGAAATGGAGGAATATTTTATGCATTTGAACTTGATTTTGAATCAGGATCCTACAAAATTGGATACAATTGTATTCAAATTGACATGTATTTAAAAAAATCTATTAAATAATTGAAATATAAATAAAATTTGAACTTAATAGAGATGCAAAGGGAGAACTCTGTGAAGAACTTTGATCAGCAATATGGAACAAGCTAGAATTTAAAGAATTGACCATTTGATATTATTGAGATTTTGTCCCTACATTTGAGAAAAATTAGACATAAAATTTTGTGTGCATATCTAATATTAATCTCGATAACCATATAACAACAATTTGAATTTCAATATAGTTTTCAAACCATTTTTCAAGAATAAGGCGAATTTAAGTGAAAAATGTATACTATGAATTATTGTAATTCATGTGGTTCATCCTAAAGAATAATTTGAGAATAATATGTCATTTTATGTTAAAATAAAATTTAAGATAGCTTTTAAGCCCGACTGGTTCGCTTATCAAAACATAGCGCATTAAAGCATTTAAATAATACCAACAGTGGGGAATTTAAATAATACCCACACTAGTTTTTGGCATTACGAAATATATATGTGTGTGTGTGTGTGTGTGTGTGTGTGTGTGTGTGTGTGTGTGTGTGTTATCATATCAATTTTCATGTATAAAAACACATCGATGCATTTCAAAAAAAAATAGCACAGGTATGCCCACGTTTTCAGATTTTAAAAAATAAAAATGAATTCAACCATCTCGATGCTCTTGTAACAATTATAGCACTGATGCTTTTAAATATAATCACACTGTTGAGTTAAAAGAATGAATCACACCATTTCAGGATTTCGACAATAAAATAAAAAAGTGTATTATGTCAGTGCATTAAAAAAATTTGGCACCCCAGAAATGTTTGTGTGCTTTTCTTATAAAGACACCAATGCATTTGGCTATCAAATGCACCGATGTTCAAATAAATTGAAAAAAAAATGTGATTTTTATTTTATTTTTTTATTTTTTTTTTAATTCAAAAACGAGTAGCAATTAATTTTTCAAAATCTAATTTCATAAATTATTTTAAAGCAGTAGTCTATAACGCGACTTTTTGAAAGCCTTTCCGGGGGATTTTTCCGGTCAAAATCCGGCAGCAATTCATTGGAATCCCAAGTTTGATAGCTAATTTCTGCACAATCAATGGCTCCCAGGGGTTTTTCAGGGCGCTGAATCCAAATATGCAGTTAAAAAACCATTTTAAATGCTAAAAATCAAGATTTAACCTCATTTCTTCCGCCGGATTCCGTCACCGGAATCTCCAAAAAGTCGCATTATAGACAACTCCTATTTTAAATAGTAAAAAAGTGATTCTCTATGTCATTATTCTTCTAAAATTTTCTACTAAGTGATTTGCAAGATAGACATACCAGGAAAATTGTGTAGCAATAGAATACTTTGGAGCAGCAGAAAAGCAAAAGCTGAAAGGTATGGTGATTGACTCAAAACCCTACGTAGTAAAAATTTCAAATTTTATTGTTTATTTTGCTAAGAAAAAAATTTGCAATTTTTGTTAGGGTTTAATTAAAAAGGAGATTATTTGCAAGAGAGACATATTGGGTGCACTGTCGAGTTGAATATTTTGGAACTACTAAAATATGATAATTTGAAAGGTGTGGTTATTCACTCAAAACCATGGATTGAAAAAAATTTAAATTTTACTACTAAATTTTTTTTTACAATTTCGTTACATTTATTCACAATTCAGATATATATATATATATATATATATATATATATATTATATATATATATATATATATATATATATATATATATATATACTATTGATTTTACTAGTAAAAATTTTTACCATCTCTGTTCTTATTGAAATCTAATTAAAAGTTAGAAAATAAAAAAAATAAAAATAAAAATAAAATAAATAAATAACAACAAACAAATAAAAAAAAATCAATATTTACCTTAAACCCTTGCTTCTTCCTATGGAATTTCACCTTAGAGTTTAACTTCCTCTACTACTTCACAATTAGGATTTTCCATTTTAGGCATTTTAGATTTAATAGGTTTGTGTCCTTACTATATATAGGGTACCTTAGAGTTTAACTTCCTCTACTAGTTCACAATTAGGACTTTCTATTTTAGGCATTTTAGAATTAATAGGTTTGTGTGCTTACTATATATAGGTTGTTTGACATGTAAAGTAGGGAAACCATTTATTACATTAGATCCAAATCGTGTTGACCATGTTAGTTTTTTTTCTAAATGGATATATGCTATGTAGTGTGCCCTGTATAATGTAGCGCACTGATGCGCCCTTTGTATTACAATGGACTGGTATATTATAACATTGTCAATTTTGTCCAATCCATTCATCATTGCTCTCAGTGTAATATAACGCACTAACACACCTCTTCCAAATAGCACCGTTAAATAATTTTGGTGCATTTAGCCTTATAAATCGCATCTTCATAATTTAAAATTAGTTTAAAAAAAAAAAAAAAATCCATGATGGTGTTGAACAATTAATTGTCTTATGTGTTTAATGAGATAAACTCACCAATGCGTTTATTCAAATAAATGCATTGCTTACCATAGCAAAACCAATCCTTGGTATGACAAAGATTGTAAAAATGCGAGGAGAGCAATTAAGGAAGCTGTTGATGATTCTCTTAAAATGGACAAGATAAGAATATACAAAGCCCTAATTAAAAGGAAAAAGAGGTAGTACATTC
>APFE031469896.1:9239-41141 GCA_000404065.3 Pinus taeda
TTGAATTGATAAACCTAGGTACTGAGGAAAACCCTCAAAACATCAATTTGGGATTAGGACTTTCTGTGGAAGAAAGAACAACATTCATTAGGTTATTACGAAAAAATAAATATGTCTTCGCTTGGAAATATGGTGATTTGAAAACATACGATGCATCGATCATTCAGCATACTATTCCAATGCTTTCTGAACAAAAACCAGTCCAACAGAAGTTAAGGAAAATTCATCCTAACCTAGAGAGTCAAATAAGAACCGAACTAAATAAACTCTTGAAGGCTAAGATCATTTTTCCTGTCAAACATTCAAACTGGGTGTCCAATATGGTGCCTGTTAGAAAGAAAAATGGCGACATCAGGATTTGCATATATTTTAGAAATCTTAATAAAGCAAGCCAAAAAGATAGCTTCTCTTTACCTACCATGGAGCAGATACTCCATTCAGTAGCTGGTTCTGAGTTAATGTCCTTTTTAGATGGTTTTTCATGATATAACCAGATTTTGGTCCATCTTGATGACAGGCTTAAAACTACCTTCAGAACTAAATGGGAAACTTATGCTTACCAAAAAATGCCTTTTGGACTTATCAATGCAGGAGCTACATTCCAAAGAGCAATGGATATAGCATTCAAAGGATTATAGTATTTTTGTTTGTAACCTTTAATCCTATTAGATTTACCTTTTTTTGATAAAGGTCTTTTTCCCGAGGTGGTCGATTTGTTTATGCATAGCGTCGTTATTTTTAGGGTATCTAAATTATGATGTATTCCTTTATTTTTGTGATCGCCTTTTTAGTTTTATTTGTGATTACTTCCTGTTGTAATTTATTTGACGCTCCTTGACCTAGCAATAATAAGTATGGCCCCCCTAGATTTTTCTTATCGCAATGTGGTATTATCAAGCAATTTATTTATATTTATATATATATAATCATCAATAATAATAAATTTTATTTAATTTTCAAATCTAACCTCTTAAGAATAGTATTAATAAATGATCACTTCACTTTAGTTAATAATTCATGCATTCATTTAGTTTGTAATTCATTAAATAAATACTTATTGTTTTAAAATTCCTTTGAAATTATTTATTCTATTATTACCTTTGATATTATTATTGTATTTTTATAAGAATAAGTAATGTATTTATGTAACCTTAATTACGTCCTATAAAGAAATCTCTTAATCAATTAATAACAATATATGACATTCATTAGTACTATTTTTAATACCTTAATTAGGTATATTACTAGTCATTTTTACTAATTTTACGAATTTCAAACTAATAATTAATATTAATTTATTAATAACCTAATGTTATCTAATTAAAGATATTACGTAAGTCTCTAGTCAACACACCTAATTTCACTAATTTCAAAAAATAGAATATCGGTTTATCAATTTTAATATTATAATAATCATAATAAATACTTATTGTTTTAAATTACCTTTGAAATTATTTATTCTATTATTACCTTTGATATTATTATTAGTATTTTTATAAGAATAAGTAATGGAGTTATGTAACCTAAATTGCGTCCTCACTTAATTAAGTATATTACTAGTCATTTTTACTAATTTTACTAATTTCTAGAAATATATTATTATATTATTAATTCTAATATAATAAAAGTAATAATAATAACATAAAAAAGTAATCTTTCAAACTAATAATTAATTTTTTAACAACCAGTAATATTAATTTATTAATAACCTAATGTTATCTAATTAAATATATTACGTAAGTCTCTAGTCAACACACCTAATTTCACTAATTTCGATAAATAGAATATTGTTTTATCGAATTTAATATTATAAAATCATAATAATTTTAAATTTATTAATAATAGTTGAGTTGGGTCTTAGGGTCAAATATAGCTGTTATATAGCCGTTGGAGTCTCTGCTCAGTGTATTTAACTTGCTAGGCCAAATCTGTGTCTTCAACTTGTCCTGACGATGAACCACACTAGTTGGTTCGAAACGCGTCGACAAAGGTCAATTTTATGTGATTTACGCCGAAGCTACTCTTATAACTATGACAGATCACAAAAGTCTCAATTCTACAATTACTCAACTATCTCTAAAATCTCTACATTCACAACATATTCTCCACAATTTAAATTTACAACTTAAAATTTCCTCAAACTCAACTAAACTTAAGGGAACCAACTCGCTTTAGTAAATGTGAAATAAGACTCGTGGGTCTTATAATCTTGGATGAATGCTCCTGCATTAGACT
Source organism: Pinus taeda (assembly GCA_000404065.3). Classification (NCBI taxonomy): domain Eukaryota; kingdom Viridiplantae; phylum Streptophyta; class Pinopsida; order Pinales; family Pinaceae; genus Pinus; species Pinus taeda. Next base: position 11,475 of record APFE031469896.1, read on the forward strand.
CCGCAGGTTGAACTAATTCATGGAATCCTATTCACTAGTCACCCAACTGCTCCTGTTGTAAACTTCATCAGATTTCATCTTCTAACTAGCATTTTGTCCTATTTCAATTGAAGTTGCATTTACTACCTTCTCTCCTTCTCTTTGATGCCAAACCTTACTTTATAACTTGTCACCTCTTTCATCATGCTGTTGCTCTATTTTTTCTGTTATTGTTGCTTTAGTCCTTCCAGGTTTCCAAATCTTATGTTGTTGTTGTCTTCTCTCTTTGTTGATGCAAATTCCTTTCGTTAATTCTTTCTTTGTTGGCTCTCTTCTTGACTGACTTCTTCTTCCATAATTTCTTGATTTTCTCTTTACACTTTGTAACCTTTCTCAAACACATGGACCTTAGTTGAACTCCTCTCTCAACTAACTATTGTACATTCTCAAACTATGAAATTTATGTGCAATTTTACTTCATCTCTTTCATTTCCAACCTATTGGTTGCACTTTACAACTTCCCCTTCATTGCTATGAAAGACAATCGTTTTCTCTATATCATCAAGTTCACTTAATAACTCTTCTAGAAAATTAATTCTTCCTTCATATTAATAAGCATGTCACTCACATATGTCTCCTCTTCCCTGTATAAAACAAAATTTCCATCACAATTGTCAGATTTAAAATAACTATGCTTTCCATTCTCCACAGATAATTCTGTCATCACGTTTTAATGTTGATTTTCTACAAGATTGATGAAAATGTCAACAAATTTTATTTCAACACTTTCCTCTACATTACACGATGTTCCTTGTTCTAACACAAGACTATCATTCAACAATTCAATAACTATAATTTCTTGGAGCATATCATTATGACGTATCATTTCATCTTCTGTGCTTATACCATTGCAAAAAAATCATGTTGTTTCATCTTCATATATAATAGAAACAAAACTCTATTTTTCTAATGCTTCTTCATGGTTTATAGACTCATAAAAGTAATCAGTTTCAAAATCACAGATTTCCTAAAATTTTGTAACTGTCAACATCATCATACATTCTTTCACGTTTTCCATAATAATTCTGTATTGATCCTCTACTGAAGATGCTTCATTCGGGTTACCAACTCTCATTTGCTTGTCTTCAGCTTCTTGAATTATGAAAAATTCCTTATCAATGCCATTATTCTCAAATTTATTAATCACATGTTCAAAATACTTTTCTAATCCAACCACTTTATCTAGTAATATCGTTTCTTCATCAACATACATAAGAACATTTTCCAATTGTCTTTCATTACCTATCAAAGCTGAAAACATACACAACATATCAGTTTCAAAAATGCAAGGCTCTTCATTTGAAGCCTTAGTGATCAGATATTCATTCTTCTCTAACCTATTCTAATAGTTCACTAGGTTATTGAGAAATTCTTCCTTAATAGCTATGATCTCTTTTTCATCAAAGAATACCTCTTGGACTGCAACTTCATGAGTATTCTTGGCAACTTCATCATAGGTTTATAGAATACCTTTCTGCTCTACACAATTCTCTCCATCACTTAGTTTATCCACGTGAGGCAATAATGTCTTTCTCTCTTCTATCATAAGACTTTGATCCTTCAAAATTTCCCTTGACTTAACTTTTTGAGTTGAGTTCTCTGTGTCAGCTTCTCTTCTCTTCACTTCACAAATCTGCAATGCATTTATTTCCTTTTCTCAGTCCATTTTCCATTGGGTTACTGTCCATGTTAATATTCCTTTAAACATGATCCAATAAGCTTTTGATAAGAAAAGACACAACCATTCACTCATACCTTTTAGTTTTCTCCACCAATCGAATTCTTGAAATTCTTTATGAATCTTCTTTCGTGTTTTTGTTGTCTCTACCTCTTTCTCTTTTTCATGCACAAGCTCAAATCCATTAGGTTTCATACCTACAAATTTACATTCACAAAAGTAATTAATTCCAAAAGTATGAGACTCCCTTGTCTATGAAGATGCTGCCAGTTCCTTTCTCATATCCTAATATATATAGATCATCTCTTCATCATTGTCTCCTTCCCCAAGGAGAGGTCCTTTCTATGGTTCACCAATGGATCCTATTCCTTCATTGTCAACTATTCAGAGTATTAATTTCTCAAAAAATAATTCCGTGACAAGCCACTTAACTCTTTTCCCCACGTAAAATCCTTGTTTCCATTGTTCTCTGATTCTTTTTTGTATCAACTTCTCCAAATGACTGAGTTATGTCTTTATCTTAGCCACCTCTATGTCAACCAAGGAAGATTTTAAGAACCACCCTAAATTTATATGTATAAGAAATTGGTGAATCCCCATGATACATAGGAAAAAAGGGAGGCGATTTTATCACTAATATATATATATATTAATATATATTATATATATATATTATATATATATATAATATATATAATATTATATATATATATATATATATATATATAATATATATATATTTGGCAAATCTCTCACCAGATTATATTATCTTGTAAAGTCCATGGCAAATATTCAACTCAATAATAAATATTGTGAAGTCTTGGCGAATGTTTGGTTTAAAGTATGAAACCATATATGATAATAATAAAACCATATCATTAAACTGTAATATACTAACATACATGTTTGGAAAAAAGAAACATAATTTTCACTTCCTACAAACAATGTTGCAAGTTTGAGTGGGAATGTTTGTCATGGTAGGAGAGATTAATGTTTTCTCTACCACTTTTGTCAAGCTACCTCTTTTTCCAAGCTATCAAATTTCTTTCTTATTCCATAGACTCCAACTGCGAGGAGAAAAAGAAAACATCAAGTTTGTTCACCCCAACACGCCAACAAGTAGCAAGCCCGAACTATATAATATAATGATGTAGTAGGTATCCCAAAGTACTGAAGGGGATCTAATGGAAAGAAGTGACTATTGTGAGAAGCCTTCCAATTGGTATATAAATATATGAATGTAGATTTATTATTATTTTAATTGGAAATCTTCAATTAAATAATAAAATTTAATTATGTCTCTCCCAATATAAATTTCTTGTTAGCATAATTCACTACCTTCATATCATTTTTAACAGCATTGTAACATGTGGATTAATTTCCTTTTTGGTGCACAATCTCTGCCTTTTAGGAAAATATGGTGCAGTGACCCAACCCCTACAGATCATTATGACAAACTAGGAATAGTAGACAAGATGAAAGGTTGTACAAACCAACATATTTTTCAAACAACTAATCCAAGTTCAGTACCTTAACCTTTTCATGAAGATATCATATCGAGAATGTTTGAAAAATGGTGGGAAATCTGGGCAACGAATATGTCTATTCTACGAGGGTGATGCAGAAAGAGTTAAGATTTCATTATTTTCATTTTTTTTTTGTTAAATCAGAAAAACCAATATTAATGGAGATATCAATATTTTTACTAAACTTTGTGAAGTGACTAAATGTAGGTTTAACCATTCACCTTAAGATTTTTTTTACAATATAATTTCCTAAGTCTATTTAATATCTTCATTATCATAAAAACCAACCTATACCATCTTAAATCCCATCTACCACTCTTAGAGGGATGAAATCTATTAATCCCCCAACACTTGGAACCCAGAATTAAGAGATCTAAGATATAGAATTTCCCCCTATCAATAGTCTATGCTCACATGATACATGGTATTACCAGGGGTCATACCACGAGTTATACAAACGTGGAGCTTAAAAATACTATTAGTAAATTATAAAAATAATAAAATTAATAATTGATTTTTATTTAATTTTTTTATTTTAACCAGTTAAAATGTTTAAGTGACATTAAATTACAAGATCCATTTTTACTCTTGATCTACCAAACCCTAAGAGGGATCAAATATTTTTTCACTCTATCTTAGTTTGGATACCACGATATTTGATCCAGAGTAAAGACAGATCTATGCTAGTTTAACTCCCCCCTTTAAATAGGTTGTGTCCCATGTGAATACCATGGGTTAATACCATGTGCCATCTTTATTTTTATTAATAATAATACCAGTGTTAATAATGTTTTTTTGCATGGTATTAATAATAATTTGGCCCATGGCACTTTACTTAATGTATATGTGAGTGCGCTAGGTTTCCTGGAAGTGCTAGGATTTGCAAACGTTCATGGGAGTTTCCATGGAAGCGTGCAAAGGAGGGAGCTCCACTATCTCCTACAGGCAGGAAATGGCTAGCCGAGGGAAGAAACCATTAGAGAATGTTAGAGGACCTTTAGGAGAAGGCATAAGGAATATGGAAGGGGAGCGAGAACTAAAAAATTTAAGGGAGAATAACAGTAATAAAGAAAATGAGGAAGAAGAGAAGGAACAGGGAGAGAAAAGAAAAGCAAAAAAGTGGCCATTTAAACCCAGAGTTGAGGTCACACCCAGAGTAGTCTTAAGTGATCCTTCTCTACAGTCGCACAAGGACCACATGTGGACAAATGCTATCATTTGTAAATTCATGGGATTGTGGCCCACAGAAAAGGTGCTACAGACATGGATTAAATACAACTGGAAATCGAAAGGAAGCATTGACCTATATCTTAGGTCAAAGGGTTTCTTCACTGTAGTCTTCACAAATATTGAGGATAGAGATAGGGTGTTTGAAGGAGGGCCCTACTTCTATGCAGCAACAGAACACTACATGCAGTTGTGGATATTGAATTTTTTCTGTGAGAGACAAACTTTCACTTCGGTCCCGTCTGGGTAAGACTCTACTCACTACCTCTTGATTATTGGCAAACGAAATTGTTATCTGCCATAAGAAACAAGTTAGGGTGTTTTGTCAAAGTTGCTTTTGAGACCACCAAAATGGAAAAGTACAATTCCTTCACATGAATATGTCTGGGGATGGATCTCTCTGAAGCTCTACTCGATGAGGTCATCTTGGAAGTTTTTGATGAAGAATGGGTGCAAACATTAGACTATGAACATATTCCTTTCAGATGCTAGAAATGCCATGAGCATGGGCACCTATTTAGAGATTGCCCTCTCAATAAAATAGAGAATAGAAGTAAAGCGACCACAATGAAAGATACTGAAGGCTTTCACAAAGTGGTTCATAGAGGAAAGGAGGGAAAGAGGGGACCAAAGCAACATCAAACAGAAGGGCCACAGACTAATTTGAATAGGTTCCAAGTACTCGAAGAAGAATAAGAGATAACAAAAGTAGATTAGGTAATGGAAGGAAGCCCGGTGGAGAAGGAGAAAGAGGAAGACACAATACAAACACAGGACATTAACAAACAGAAAGAGACTATGCTGAGCGATGTAGAATTGGAGATGGACCAATAATGACCCAGAGTGAGATGGAAATGGAGGATCATGAACTACAAGAGATTCTTGATAGGGAACACCTAGATCTAGAAGGGTTGTTAAAACAGGGAACCATGAGTGGGGTAGACTCATTACCACCAGAAGAGTTCAATAGGGTACATCAGTTGTTCGTATGGAAAACTTAGGGTAAAGGGCTGGATAGGAAAAGAAAAAATGAAAGGCAGGGCAAAGAAGGTGTGAAACCTATGGAAATCACACCGAGATTAGCACCCAAGAATCCAGGAAAGAAAAGAGGCAAGAAAAGGCAGAATGAGTTGTTGATGGAGTGTGGAAAGCTAATGATAGATTCAGGTAAGATGAAATATCTAACCAGTTACTCCTTTACGAATCTTTAATAATGAATTTTACATCTTGGAATATCAGAGGTATAGGTAGTAAAAGAAAACAAAGAATTCTTAGCAATAGAATGAAACAAGAAGCTCTAGATATGATCTTTATCCAAGAAACTAAATGTTCCATTCAAAAAATAAAATAAGTTCATAACAAATGGCTCAATCGGTTTGAATTTCTAGAAGTTAAACCAAATAATATCACAAGGGGCATACTTACTCTTTGGAACCCCCAAAATATTGGTATAATAGATGTTGAGGCATCTAGAAATTATTTATCAGTGGTTATACAACTGGTGGGAGACACAGAGACCTATCTGCTCACAAATGTATATGGCCCTCAAGAATGGATGATAAACTCAAGTTTCTAGATTCTCTAATGGAGCTCAGAGACAGACATGTTGATGTACCATGGATCTTGTGTGGTGACTTCAACATGATCAGATCACTTTTAGAGAAAAAAGTGGGTACCAGAACTTTAAGCAAAGACTCTTCAGCTTTTCAAACTTTTAAAGATAATATGAAGCTTGTGGATACTAACATGAGTAATGGTCTCTTTACTTGGAACAATAAAAGAGGAGGAGAGTTTCAAGTAGCCTCAAAGTTAGACAGATTCATAATCTCAGAGGATCTTAGGCTCACCAAAAATGAAATGATTGCGAGAACTCTCCCCTTTGGAGGCTCTGACCATTTTCCTGTTCAACTTGAGGTTTAGGGCATTGGTACACCCAAGAATAGACCTTTCATATTTGAGAATATCTGGCTCACCCACCCAAACTTCATCAGCAACATTTCAAAATGGTGGACAGAAGAACTTCATATTCAAGGTACAAATATGTTCTGGCTTCACAAAAGACAAAAGTACAGCAAGCTTAGACTTAAAGATTGGAACAAGAATGAATTTGGCAATATTTTTATAGCAAAAAAAGCTATGCAAGATAAAATGCGGGTACTCAATCAAACCGTTATCACAGATGGCTATGATAAAGATAGAAATGACCAAGTCACCAAACACCATAAAGACTGGGAGAATTTATGTAAACAAGAGGAAATATTTTGGAGACAAAAATCCAGAGTTCAATGGCTAAAAGAAGGGGAGTGTAACACTAGATTTTTCCACAGATCTACCATAGAAAACAGATCTCATAATATAATCTCTTCGATCAAGGATGAGGGTGTTCATCTTCACAATTCCCATGAAGATATAGAAGATGTGTTAGTTTAACACTTTCATGGAATAACACAGGAAACCATTTTAGACAGAGAGCATTTTATCAAGGATTTAACAGGGTATATTGCTAGACTGGTTACTAGAGAAGATAATTTCAATCTCAATAGGTCAGTGATAGAAGAAGAGGTTAGTGAGGTCATCTAAGAAATGTAGAATGGTAAAGCGCCAGACCCTGATGGTTTCAATGTGGATTTCTTTAAAGATTGCTGGAACATAGTTAAACAGGATATTATGAATGTAGTGGAAGATTCCATGTTCAATAAAACTATTTTGAAGGTGCTCAATACCTCCTTCATCTCCCTGATCCCCAAACAGGACATTGCTCAGACTCTAGACAGGTTTAGACCCATAGCCTTATGCAATGTGGTTTATAAGATAATATCCAAGGTTATGGCTATAGACTCAAACCACTTCTTCCTACTCTAGTTTTGGTGGAGCAATCTAGTTATGTGGAGGGCAGACAAATTCTCAATAACATCATTGAGGCACATAAGGTAGTGCACTCTTTGATAAGCAATAAGAAGGATGGTATGATTATGCAATTGGACCTAGCCAATGCTTATCATAAGCTGAATTGGACCTATTTAAGGATTCAAGTCCTTATTGCTTTTGGGTTTGATCATAATTGGGTTAGATGGGTCATGTCCCTGGTAACTTCATCTAGCTTCTCAATTCTGATTAATGGTTCTTCTTCCAAGACCTTTACTCCATCCAAAGGCCTCAGGCAGGTGATCCGCTCTCTCCCTTTCTCTTCATCCTCATGATGGAAGGACTGGGTCAGTCTATCAAGCATGCAAAAGAAGTTGGTAATATCAAAGGCCTCCAACTTTCTAAGACTGGTCAGGCTTTGACCCATCAACAATTTGTTGATGATACAATGCATCCCCACAGTCAAAGAAGCTTTAGCGTACAAGCATATCCTGTCTGAATTTTCCAGGGCTACAGGTATGGAAATTAATCTCTGCAAATCTAAGATTTTTTTCTTTAATACTAATATTGCTATTCAGAAAAATCTCTCCAGGATTCTAGGCTTTCAAAGGGATGTCCTTCCCTCCAAATATTTGGGAGTTCCTCTTACTAATAAGTCTTTTCACAAGGGCATCTAGGAGCCCATTATTAATAAGATGCAGGATAAAATCAAGAAATGGGCCTTTAGATCTTTAAACTTGGCTGGTTGGTTACTGCTTACAAAATTTGTTCTCCAATCAATTCCAGTCTTCAAGTTATCAGCCCTTCCAGCTCCTAAAGGAGTTTTGTAACACTTTAGAACCATTCAAAGATACCTTCTTTGGGGTGAGGGAGAGGACAAAAAGAAATGGGCCTTGGTAGCATGGGAGAAGATCTACAAACCTAAGAAATATGGGGGTATTGGACTAGATGATCCGGAAGCACTGAGCAAAGTTTTAGGGGTGAAATTATGGTGGCGCTGGGTTAAAGAACCAAAGGCACAATGGGCTATAATTTGGAAAGAAAAATATGCCAGAAATTGGCAAGATAATGATCTAACAAGGATGTATGGCATCATTAAGGGTTCACACATATGGAATAAGGCCTGGGGAAATAGAGGATTAGTACAAAAAAATAGCTTCAGGGAAATCAGGGATTGTGATCTTGCTTTGTTTTAGGAAGACAAATGGCAACAAGAACCTACACTTTTAAACAAGAACCTTCTAGACCTCAAGGAAGAAACAGATACCCATAGGTTATTTAACGTAAAATATTTTTGGGATCAAACCATCATTGAAGGAAAATGGAGAACTTGGAAGAAGATGGATTACAGGGAAGATAGCCCACTGAAAGCCAAAGCTGAGGCACTTCTGACAATGTTGGAACAAAAGAAAATATTAGTGATAAGGGGGCATGACCAACTCAGATGGAGCAACAATTCTACAGGCACCTTCAATCTCAAGGAGGCAAAACATATACTCCTTGAGTCAGATTCCAATGAATCAGATAGGGTTTGGCAGAACATATGGAGACATCAAGGATGGATGAAGATTAAATTCTTCATGTGGTTGGTGCATCATAGAAAAATTCTGACTTGGGATAACATTAGGAAGAGGGGTGTTATGGGCCCTTCTAGATGCTAGCTATGTGTAGCCGAAGAGGAAACAATGGAGCACCTTCTCAATAATTGCATTTCACCTCTTGGTTGTGGGATACTTTTAGCACTATCTTCCAGCAGACATATAGGGACAAACGAAGCATTATTAATATCATAATCAATTGGAGACGTAGCTTCTCTAATTTTGAACTTCTAAGCTCAGCCTAGGCTTTAACACCAAGTTTCATAATTTGGACTATCTAGAAAGAAAGGAACAACATAATATTTAAGAATGAAAAATGTTCCTCCCAATGCCTTCTGAAGCAAATCTTAAGACAACTTAAGGAGATGGTAAGCACCATAGTGCGAACTTTACCTAAGAATACACCTTCAGAAGATGAATCGCAGATACTTCTTAAGTTAGGTATTCAAGGGCTTACTCCACAAGGACTAGATAGGAAGGTTTTGAAGATGGATTCTAAACAAGATCATTGGCATCCTCCCCCTCAGTGTTTTTTGAAATTCAACATTGATGGGGCTTCCAAAGATAACCCGGGTATTGCTGGCTGTGGTGGGGTGCTAAGGGATGAAAATGGCAGTCTCCTTTTCATTTTCCATTGCCATTTGGGAAGAGCCACTAATAATATGCAGAATTAATGGCTCTGGGGTAATGTTTAGAATTTCTGAAGCAGGATAATCTCCAGAATTTTATTGTAGAAGCTGACTCTGAGTTAATCATAAACTCAATCAAAAGAATCAGCTATGGCACAGAGCTAGAAAAAGTCTCTAAACAATGGAGACTGTTGCAGGTCTTTCAAAGAATTCAGCTTCATCTCCGAGGATTATGAACTGTAAGTTTTAACCATGTGAGAAGAGGAACAAACAAATTGGCGAACAGCTTGGCAAATCAAGGAGTACTCAGTACTAAAGGCAGGGTTGTGCTGAGTTGGCCTGAGATGCCTCTGAACAGATTAAAGACACAATTTCATGACCAGGTGGATGAGGATATAATGGTGTTTCGAAACAAAGACGCAAGGTTCGTGTCAAGTTGATTTGGTCTCTTCATGCAGTGTTTTCTCTGAAGTAAGATCATTCTAGGGATGTAGGTTACTGTCAGCCTCCCCAACCCTCGACAGTACGATCACACAAGTTTCGAATGGTAATTGCTGAGGAGATGCAAGTCCGCGGATGGTCGGCCGACTAGTTGAATTTTTGTAATGCATTGGTTCTTTCGACGTGGAGAAGGGTTGTTGAAAGGGGCCAAATTTCCAGCTTTCCTGGCAGCCTGAATACTTCCGTTTTCCTTTCGGTGGCTTCAATATTGCTCGGGAGGTGGTTTGGCATCCATCGCACACCCTTCACACAGCCAGTGGTTTTGTGGAGTTGGGAGCAATTCCACTCACCAAGCAGCATGTGGCATAGTATGGGGAAGGAATACCACCCTCATCGCGTGCTATTCTTCAGTGGGTTAAGCCCATGCGATATGATCCTCGGTTGTTGGATGATGCAGGATAGATCTATGGCCAGGAACAAGTGAGCTAGTTTGTGGGTCTAGGTTGGCTATTACGTGAGTAATTGACGGGCCACTTGGCAGTGCGATATGATCCTCCACTGTAGGATCTGGCATAGCAGATCGACGGTCAAGGGCAATGGCGCTGATCAAGGAAAATTTTCTTCTGGCCAAGTTACGTGTCTTAATGGAAATCAGTGACTTTCATGCACCCCACATACTCAAGATTATCCCCCCTTCTGGACATAATATCCGTTTATCGGTTTTGCTATTTCATTACTGGGTCTGACTCCAATTTTTACTGTTTGATTTATTTGCATTTTGTGGACTTTGTAGTTTTGTGGAGGCTTCTTTTGTGGCCCACAGTTCTTTTGGGAATGGTGTATATTATGTAAGTTGTTTTTAGATTTAATGAAATAGAAGGTATGACTCTTGCTTCAACAAAAAAAAAAAAAAAAAAATTCGCCGATAGGCTTCACCTAAATATAACACATTTTTCTAGTGTTCAGAAATATAAGGTGGCTTATGGAGTAAATATAAAAAATGGAGTAAATATAAAAAATGTTTTATTTATTTATCATACATCTCGTTTATATATATTTTTATTAATTTACCATACCTTTTTTATAAATATGGTGTTTGGCCCATAGGACTCAATTAAGTAAAACCTCTTTTTTGAGACTTCTTAAATAGAAAGAGGGTTATGGACTAAATATAGAAAGAGGTTTTATTTATTTACCATACCTCCACTTTATTTATATTTGTATTTATTTACATGCTTGCGTGTTCATAAATATAAGGTGACATATGGAGTAAATATAAAAAAAAAGTTTTATTTATTTACCATGCCTCTCGTTTATTTATATTTTTATTAATTTACCATACCTATTTTATAAATATGGTATTTGGCCCAGACGATTCACTTAAATGAAACCTCGTTTCTAAGCCTTCTTAAACAGAAAGAGGGTTATCGACTAAATATAAAAAGAGGTTTTGTTTATTTACCATACCTCTAGTTTATTTGTATTTTTATTTATTTACCATACATTTGGATTAAGTCTAAAAAGAGCTTTTATTTATTTACCATACCTCCATTGTATTTATAGTTTTATTTATAACTATCATAAATACATTTTCTTGAAAATGAGAGTGAATGGAAGATTGTAACTCCTAATTTGAAGGGCTAAATCTAATTTTTTTTACCCTCTCCCTTAAAATAAAGTGGGCTAACCTCCATACCTATTTTTTTTATAAAATAAATTTGAGCGATTTGTAACAATGTACTATGATACAAAATATTCGCCCAATAAAAATATAAAACCCATTAACTTAGCCAAAGGGGGGAAATTCGCCCCTAAAATTTTCTATGATGTCAATTTCTTCCTTACTCATTCTTTTGAGTCCAGCTGCTTTGGTGCTCTTTTCTCTATGTTTGTGACCTTCCTCTGTACCTGTGTTACAACTAAAAATAGTTAAATTCATTGCTTCCTTTCGTGAACTTTCCTTGTTCACTGGTGAGTTGCAGCTAGCCCTTCTCTCTTATTTAACAAGTCTCTTAGTTGTTACCCATACCAAATCATCTTTTTGGTATTCTTTCTTTTTCAGGTTCTCTACACTAACAACGTTCCTTCTCCTTGAGCACTCCGGCTCAGCTTCCAGAGATGTTGGCTACTGCATATTCAATTTGTCACTTCCCTTTACCTTCAATAATTTGATTTTACTATTGGGTACTGCCACTTTTATTCATCTGAGAGTTCTTCTTGCTTCATATTCTTTAACATAGCTCATGTGCTATGATGTTGCAATTGCTCATTCTATCTTTCAACAATTTTATTGCTTCCCTTGACCTGTATAATCTTACGTCAAGATTCACCAAGTATCCTTCCAAACCTGCCAATTTTCTTCAAATATATCTTTAAAACTAATCCCTATCTTACTTTTCATAATGAGCACTTTAGCTTTTAAGATATACCTCAAGATTCATCAAGTATCCTTCCAAACCTACCAATTTTCTTCAAATATATCTTTAAAACTAATCCCTATCTTACTTTTCATAATGAACACTTTAGCTCTTAAGATCAATTAAGATTCTATCTAAACTTCAAAAATATTTATAATATTCATGAAAAACACTACAAATTCCTTCTAACAATGTTTTTGTAGCAAATCTTCTCTTGCTTCTACAAATTCCAAATTTCAATCCTTGTAATGTCTCTTTTGTCAGATCTATCGAATCCAATCTTCACCCTAACTATTCCTTCAACTATCAATGTCATTGTCTTTAACAATACTTAAACAATCTTCATTAATTCTTCACTTTTCCACAAAATTCTTCAAGTCATCAAATGACTTCACTGCCACAACAAACCACTCTTCTATTTGACTTTAAATTCAAAACCAATAATTGAATCAAATTAATTTAAACACTACTAAGCACTCACTTGAAATATGGAAATTTCGACTGCCTATATTGAAAACATCTCCTCCTCTAAAATTTCACTCCCTTATTGGTCATTAAACATTCAAAACAAGTCTCTGTAAAAATCATCAAAATAAATATTCTTACAAGACCTTCAAGAGAGGATTCACTGTTTCCGCATTCTGATCCCAGTATCCTTTGTGCTCTCATTTTTCTTTAATTTTTCTAACATGTTAATATCTCAAACATCTTTTGGACCATTCCAAAGAAATTTTCCTTCTCTGATACCACTTTGATGCAGCAAAACCGTTTTTACACAGCTGCATCTTTACATATTTCCTCATGGACCTGTGGGTTATGGGCCCACTTATAAATATTTAATGAAGTGGAATGCACCAATTACACAAATCCAAGAATTAAACAATTAAAACCCTATTTAATTAAATTATCGAAACTGATCTCTTGCACGGATCCCAAATAATTAAACTCCAGTTCAAACCTTATCACATCTGGAAATTAAATCAGCCAACATGCATCTTTCAGAATGATATCCGTCAGATCTCATCCTTTCACAAGGAATGGCTTAGATTGATCTCGAACTCAACTTGATCAAACCACAGTCGATAACATATCACATTTGAAATCATGATTAAACTCCATACATATTTCGACACGATAGCCATCGGATATGACCCCTTCAAACGGATGGTCACAATTAACTACGCTATTAACTCAGTTCTATAATTTATCATGTCCGTTTCTGGAAAACCACTTACAGCTTTATGGTCGCGTGAGATATCGCTTCCCACTTAGAAAGACCGCTCTTCTAATTTGATTAATGTCTGCACTTGTTGGCACATGATGACCGTTATATATGTTGGATCTATTGATTGAATGATTCACAACAATCTCATGTTCTCCATCAAGAAACTCTATTTTGCACTTTCGCGGTGTTTCTTCCTTCTCTACCAGAGTTAGACTATCGCTATTGTCCCTTTGCTACTCAGTAAAAAGTCTACATCCACTCACTGTCAACTGATGTCGGAACTCAAAATATCACCTGATACTATTAAGGGCTCACAATAGACTTGCAGTCCAATACTTCAAGCTCATTATCACAAAGAAAGCTGAGCTTTGAACTTGCAAATCAATCAACTTCAATTATTTTGAAGGGGGAATAAAAACATCGAGGCTTTAACCATCCATGCACATAAGTTAGAGAGGTGTAGAAATATACTAAATATTATGTTCAAATCCTTCAATAATTCGAAAATCTACATAAATACACATATAGCCTTTCTTGAAAAACCCTGCCAAATTTTAATTAATAAGCACACAACAAACTTCCACAATTCATAGGCCTGGTATGTAATCAAATGGCCTTCCTCATATCCCTCTCACACACACCTCTACTTTCTAACCCCTATTTCTCTCTTTTCTTTTTAATTATTCAAAAGATCAAAATTTATACAAATATAGATTCATGAACCAACTTAGTTCAGATCTAGCAATCTCTCACTTTCTCCTAAAGTATCTCCTTAGCTCCACTCTTTTCTCAGACAAAATTCTAAATGAAGCTTTTAAATCCCTCAAATCCTCACTCTTCCTAGGATTACTCAACTGTGTCTAAAATCTCTACATTCACAACATATTCTCCACAATTTAAATTTACAACTTAAAATTTCCTCAAACTCAACTAAACTTAGGAAAATAAATAAAATGATTAAGGGAACCCACTCACTTTAGCAAATGTGAAATTAGACTCATGGGTCTTATAATATTGGATGAATGCTCCTGCATAAGACTCCCCAGTTTGAGCTAATTCATGGACTCCTGTTCATTTGTCACCCAACTACTCTTGTTGCAAAGTTCGCCAAGTTTCATCTTCCAACTAGTTGTTTGTCCTCTTTCAATTGAAGGTGCATTTACTGCCTTCTCTCCTTCTCTTGGATGCCAAACCTTGCTTTGTAACTTGTTATCTCTTTCATCATGTTGTTGCTCTATTTTTTCTTCCATTGTTGCTTTCCTCCTTCTCAGTTTTCAATTCTTATGTTGTTGTTGTCCTCTCTCTTTAATGATGTAGATTTCTTTTGTTAATTTCTCTTCTTTGATGGTTCTCTTCTTGACTGACTTCTTCTTCCATAATTTCTTGATTTTCTCATTACACTTTGCAACCTTTCTCAAACACATGGATCTTAGTTGAAATCTGCTCTCAACTAACTCTGTACATTATCAAACTATGAAATTTCTGTCCAATTTTACTTCATCTCTTGCATTTACAACCTGTTGGTTGCACTTTACAACTTCCCCTTCATTTCCATGAAAGGCAATCATTTTCTCTATATCATCAGCTTCACTTAATAACTTTTCCAACAAATTAAATCTGCCTTCATATTTAATAAGCATGTCACTTGCATATGGCTCCTCTTCCCTGTATAAAATAGAATTTCCATCACAATTGTTATATTTAAAACTACTATGCTTTCCATTCTCCACAAATAATTTTGTCATCACGTCTTTATGTTGATTTTCTACAAAATTGATGAAACTGTCGGCAAATTTTATTTCAGCACTTTCCTCTACATTACATAGTGCTCCTTGTTCTAACACAAGACTATCATTCAACAATTCAATGCTATAATTTCTTGCATCATATCATTCTGGTGTATCCTTTCATCTTCTGTACTTATACCATTGCAACAAAATCATGTTCTTTCATCTTCATATATAACAAAAACAAAACTCTATTTTTCTAAAGCTTCTTCATGATTTACAGACTCATAAAAATAATCAGTTTCCAAATCACAGATTTCCTAATTTTTCAGCATCATCATACATTCTTTCACATTTTCCATAATAACTCTACCTTGATCCTCTACTAAAGATGCTTCATTGTAGTTACCAAATCTCATTTGCTTGTCTTCAGCTTCTTGAATTATGAAAAATTCCTTGTCAATGGCATTATTCTCAAATTTGTTAAGCACATGCTTGAAATACTTTTCTAATCCAACCACTTCTTCCAGTAATCTCATTTCTTCATCAACATGCATAAGCACATTTTCCAATTGTCTTTCATTACCTGTCGAACGTTAAAACATACACAACATATCAGTTTCAAAAATACAAGGCTCTTCATTTGAAGCCTTAGTGATCAGATCTTCATGCTTTTCTGAACTATTCTAATAGTTCACTAGGTTATTGAGAAATTCTTCCTTAATAGCTATGATCTCTTTTTGATCAAAGAATACCTCTTGGACAGTAGCTTCGTGAGTATACTTGGCAAGTTCTTCATAGGTCTATAGAATACCTTTCTTCTCTACAAAATTCTCTCCATCACTTAGTTTATCCATGTAAGGCAATAATGTCTTTCTCTCTTCTATCATAAGACTTTGATCCTTCAAAGATTCCCTTGACTTAATGTTTTGAGCTGAGTTCTCTATGTCAGCTTCTCTTCTCTTCACTTCACAAATCTGAAATGCATTTATTTCCTTTTCTCGGTCCATTTTCCATTGGGTTTTGATCCATGCTAATATTCCTTCAAACATGATGCAATAAGTTTTTAATAAGAGAAGACACAACCATTCACTCATACCTTTTAATTTTTTCCACTAATTGAATTCTTGAAATTCTTTATGAATCTCCTTTCATGTTTTTCTTGTCTCTACCTATTTGACTTTTTCACGCACAAGCTCAAATTCATTAGATTTCATACCTGCAAATTTACATTCACACAAATAATTAATTCCAAAAGTATGAGACTCCCTTGTCTATGAAGGCTACCAGTACATTTCTCTTATGTTGATATATATAGATCATATCTTCATGATTGTCACCTTCGCCGAGGAGAGGTCCTTTCTCTGGTTCACAAATGGATCCTATTCCTTCATTCTCAACTATTCATAGTATTAATTTCTTAGGAAATAATTCCCAAACAAGCCACTTAACTCTTTTTCCCACATAAAATTCTTGTTTCCATTCTTCTCTCATTCTTTTTTGTATCAACTTCTCCAAATGACTGAGTTATGTCTTTATCACAGCCACCTTAACGTCAATTTCTTCCTTACTCATTCTTTTGAGTCCAGCTACTTTGGCACTCTTTTCTCTATGTCTATGACTTTCCTCTGTACCTCTGTTATGAATAAAAATAGTCAAATTCATTGTTTCCTTTGGTGAACTTTCCTTGTTCACTGGTGAGTTGCAACTAGCCCTTTTCTCTTCTTTAACAAGTCTGTTAGTTGTTACCCATACCAAATCATCCTTTTGCTATCCTTTCTGTTTTAGGTTCTGTACACTAGAACCCTTCCTTCTCCTTGAGCACTCTGACTTAGCTTCCAGAGGTGTTGGTTGCTACATCTTCAATTGCTCACTTCCCTTTACCTTCAGTAATTTCATTTTACTGTTGGGTACTACCACCTTTTTTTCGTCTGAGAGTTCTTCTTGCTTCATCTTCTTTAACATAGCTCATGTGCTATGATGTTGCAATTTCTCATTCTATCCTTCAGCAATTTTACTACTTCCCTTGACGTGCATAATCTTACCTCAAGATTCATCAAGTATCCTTCCAAACCTACCAATTTTCTTCAAATATATCTTTAAAACTAATCCATATCTTACTTTTCATAATAAACACTTCAGCTTTTAAGATCAATTAAGATTCTATCTTAACTTCAACAATATTTATAAAATTCATGAAAAACACTACAAATTCCTTCTGACAATGTTTTGGTAAGAAAGCCTTGTCTTGCTTCTATAAATTCCAAATTTCAATCCTTGTAATGGCTCTTCTGTCTGATCTATCGAATCTAGTCTTTAGGCTAACTATTCCTTCAACCATCAATATCATTGTCTTTAACAATGCTTAAACAATCATCATTAATTCTTCAATATTCCACAAAATTCTTCAAGTCATTTAATGACTTCAGTGCAACAGTAAACCACTCTCTATTTGACTTTAAATTCAAAACTAATAATTCAATCAACTTACATTTAAACATTACTAAGCATTGACTTCAAATATGGAAATTTCCACTGCTTATATGGAAAACATCTTCTCCTCTGAAATTTCACTTCCTTATTGTTCTTTAGACATTCAAAACAAGTCATTGTAAAAATCATCAAAATAAGTATTCTTACCAGACCTTCACCATAGGATTCACTGTTTCCCAATTCTAATCTCACTATCCTTTGTGCTCTGATTTTGTTTTAATTCCAATCAAGTTGCCAAACAAAATTAAATGCATGCAATTTATAATACTAAAATCTTGTCAAATTAAATAGGATAATATTACAAAAAACTATTACTCATACAAAATGAAATACATCCTTTTCATAATATTAAATTCCTAAATAATTAAGTAAATAAAATATTAAAATAAAATATTATTATATAAAATAAAATACCATTAAAATACATTGCAACCCTTACTTTTATTTTTCAAATCAAATTTTTAAATATTCCCAGAATTTAAAATATTGAAAAGAAATAAAATTGAGACTTCACACCCAACAAAAAATTAATTTAAATTGTTGCATTTTGAGAATGCCGTGCGTGTGGAGAAACGAATGGCGACCTGTATCAGAAATGAAGCTTTTCTTTGTTTCTCGACTGACTCACAAAACTGCCATCATCCATGACGTCAGGGAGGTTGTGGTACCCACAAAACAAAATACGGAGCGCTATAAAAAGCGGGCGTCCTCAGCACGTTGATAGGAATCACAATAAGGGTGGGCATTTGAAGGGATTATTAGGGGTCATATTATTTCATGTGAGGCAAGCGCCAAGATATATTACATGCATTTGGTATTGCCCCGTCTTGATACCAAATTTAAAATTCTATTACATTTAATAATATTGAAATATTCAAATAGTTATCTACACAAAATGAAAAACCTTCATTTCTATTTCTTAATACTAAGATGTCTTCTCCAATATAACTTTTTTGAGAATATTGTATATGTGAAAAATTAATTTTTATTGTATAAAATTTAAAATTCTATTACATTTAACCATATTAAAATATATTTTATTTCTTAATATTAAAATGTCTTGCTCAATATAATCAAACCGTTGAGAATATTGTATAATAAAAAAAAAAAAAAAAAAAAATTCTTTTTTAAATTTAAAATTCCATTATTTTTCAACATATTGAAATACACAAAATCCAATAAAATTCTGTAAGAGTGATATTAACTAGTATTTGCACTAGATGTTGCAAAAAAAAATGCGGTAAGGCATAAATGTAAATGGTCATTGAAAATAAGAATCAATAAAGAAAATTGCATGCAAAAGTGGACGATAAAGCATAGATTGGACACTTGCATCTATATTCCATGAGTTAAATGTGATATTCATTTGTAATTATGCTTTCTATACATGGCAGCAACATTCATAGAAGACCAAATTATTCATGCCAACAATGTGATTCCATTGTGGGTGGGAGAAGGACTGGTAGCATGAAAATATCGCCATCAACTTAGCTACAACCCATTCGCAGTGGGAGGGGTTTATCTCAACCCTTTTGCAGATCATTGTTTGATTGAGCCCATTGTGAAAAGCATTGACGGGTGCAGTCTTCTTCAGGATACACAACTTCCTGTGCGATTTGGGAATCCGTGTTGCCAAGGCCGAAGAAAATTTCTTTTGCCATGTGGGTCCGGATTTGAGCACATTGAATGAAAATGAATTTTCGAGATGCAATGAGATTTTGTTCAGTAATAATGAACTGTGTCTGGTCCCTGAGTCAACGAGAGTTCCGAAACTATGTTCATTGTTAATAGATGGTAACAAATGTCTAACAAAAATTCCAAAAAGGGTTATTGGGAGAATGGTCTCCCTTAAGTTTTTGGATTTGAGTGGGACGTCAATGCAATCATTATCGGAGAGTGTGGGGTGTTTAAAACAGCTAAGATGCCTCTTTTTATTAGGTATGCCCATCAACTTTCTGCCTGCATCTCTTACAAATCTTGGAAACCTGGAGATCCTTGATCTAAGCCGCTATAGAATCATGGAATTACCATCTTCCCTTCATAATTTGAAATCTTTAAGGCATCTAGCCATGGATAAATGTGGTCATTTGCAGTATCTACCTTGCAGCATCTCAAGGCTCACCTCTTTGCAGGGTTTGACAATGTATGGATGCACCAATCTATGGGAAAAAGGTGAGCCTAAGAAATGGAAAAAAGTGGCCAGCATTAGCGTTTGGCCAACTTAAAGCAGCTCACCAGGTTCCATTTAACAAACAATGGGGCCGTTATTAGGGAAGGCACATTAGGGAATATGATTGGAATGAACACCCTCGTGTTAGAGCTCACAAAGGTGATATCTCTACCGAGTGACATGAATAATATGTCAAAGCTGAGAAAACTGTACATGGAGTGTCCTGACTTGGTTAGAATGGAAAATAGTTTTTGTGCTTTTCAGAATATGACTAGTCTTATATTATACAAGTGTAATATGTTGGAAGAACTTTCACATCTGCATAAGCTCAACAATCTGCAGCGATTGGAAATAATTGAATGCTCTAGATTAAATAGGTTTCCTCAGGAATTCGGTGACAAGGAGGCATTTTCTTTATTGAAGATATTTTCAATTGTTGGGTTACATGAATTAGAAGAGTTACCAATCGTAAAGTAAGGAGCAATGCCAGTACTTGAAATGTTCATCATAGTAGAATGCTCAGCACTGAAGGTATTTCCAAAGAGTTATTTCAATTTGAAAACACTTCAAATAATAAAAATCTATGGTTGTAGTTCCCTGATAATGGAAGATTTAAGAGAACTTAGGGAATCCAATAAAATGATAGAGGTGAAGACTATGTCTATAGAAGACACTAGAGACTCAAGAAATAGGTACTCTCAATTGATGACAGAAATGAAAAGTTGGCTCTACGGAGAATTTTGGAGCAATAATGATGTGTTCCTCTTCTTAAGAAGTCTTTATACACTTCTGTATATGGTGACTTCTAGGAAGGGTAGTCCATTAAAATTGACTAATATAGACCAATCAATACTCAAAATACATAATAGTCATAAGAAAAACATATATTCCTCTATTATGTATATTTATTTACTATGTGGTTTTGAGTGCCGTTGTTGGAAAATATAATCATTAAATTAAAAGATATATTCATCTATTATGTATATTTATTTACTATGTGGTTTTTTGAAAGACTCTCATGTCATTTTGTTACAATTGCCCTGTACACTTTAAAATCAACCTATCAATCTAGTACATGGTTGGTGTATATAATAGCAATTGTCCCAAAAGGTACAAAGAGAGGCCGATAAGATTATTAAATTGGAATTGTTGAATTGGAAAAGTTTTAATTTGATTAAAATAATAATGTTTGTATAAATTCCTACTTAATTAAAAGTTTTCTTTTTGGATACTCCCAATACTTTTATATGGGAAGTTTTCTAGAAGAGATAGAGATGAGCAATTTGAGTTGGTTAAAGTGTTTCTAATTGTTTTTTATTATGGTAAAATTCTATTGATAAATCATTGGTTTTACTTTCAAAAACTTGAAAGAATTTGAAGAGCAAATATAAAATTACTTTATGGGATTTTATCCCAAAATCACTTATTTGTAAATACATACTCAATGAAATGCTATTTCATTGAAACCCTGCACAATTGTTTGATATAAGAAAATAAGCCCAAAAAGTTGAAAGGCTACAACTAAGACTATAATCAACACCCTCGTAATTCCTAATCATTGACAAAATCAAGAAAAAGGAAAAAAAACGCATTCGTGATAAGTTACGAACCTTTCATAGTTTGTCATCAAGCATTGCAGAGTACATAATGAAATAGATCAGCTACCTGATTAACAAATAAGCCTCGTAGAATTTTGATAAAAAAAATTACATTGGTTTGCAAAATTAAGCAAATAATAATGGATAAAAAATTTATATATGTCCAAGTCATGTAGAAGATTAATTATTGGTAGGGTTGCTTTGTTCCTATATATCGAAGTTTGAGGTTTATGGTATGTTTTGTTTGACAATATATATTATATACTATTAGGTTTGTTCCAATTGCATTTTAAGTTTTATGTTATATGTGTAGTTGCAATAAAAAATAATAGTATTTTTGAAGTGGAAAGATGCATTGTTGTTGGAGGACTGACTCTAGGGCTGTAATGGGTTAAAAAAATAGTTTCCAGAGGGAGAACTTATTCCACAGATTTGTATATAAAAATTGAGTTTTTTTATGCCACATGTACAATACTCTACACTAAATAGCCCCCAAAGAGAGGAATACCTCCATAAACATTGGAAACAAAGGGCTTCAATGCTTAACATCCATCTTCCAAAGGCGCTTCAAGGGTAAAAACTTCTGTAAGAAACACATTCAAATATGTGTGGGGCCCCAAAATGGGTACTCCAATCTTCGTAGGCCATTCCAAATACTTTCATCTTCCTCCAAATGGTACATTCCCCCAGCAATTGAGCAAACAAGTAAACAAAGGGACTGACCTTTTCCAACCTATATTTAAAAGAACAAGCATCTTCCTTAAGAAGGCAATTGAGCAAACAAGTAAACCAAGGGATTGACCTTTTCCAGCCTATATTTAAAAGAACAAGCATCTTCCTTAAGAAGTAAACCAGTCAACTTATTATGGAATTTGTTTCATTGGAGTGCTCCACCTATTGATGTATCTCCATTTGAATAGGTTCCCTTGCACACATCTCCATGTTATTGGTTCAAGGCACCCACATGTGGAGGGTATCTATTCAGATGATATACTAACTATTGAACCCTTTTTTTTGGAATCGACCAATATGGTTGAAGCATCATTGCATCAATTGAAGGTACACAAGGATCTAACATTTTCAGGTTCTATTACCACTACATAACTTATACTTGGTTAGAAAGGTGTAGAAATATTCTACATGCGATGGCCTAGCGATAACAATACAAAGAGAAGATGACCTTCCTTTTACTCTCTTCCACCAACATGTACAATCTCCAAAGGAAACATTGAATCCAAGAAAGCTCAGAACTTTCTTAAAAAACAAGGTAGATGCAATGGATGTTCAAAATTTCCCTTTGTTGGTATGTTATCAGATAAAGTTTACAACATGGGGATGATCTTGCAACTCTATCGGCCCTTGTTATATTGGTGGCAACATGTGCGAATGCTACCTACCCCCAGGAGAACTACAAATGATTCTGTCATGAAAAACTGAAAAGTATATACCTAGGATGAAGCTAACAATAGTAAGCATATTTGATCATGATGCATAAAATGCATAAGAAAAAAATCCCCCATATGTAGATCATAATAAAAAGTACAAAAGAATAGATGACAATTCCCAAAAGAAATTGGTGATACATTGCATGGAATGCCATCTGAAAATCCGTACTATATTTTTCGTTACTTTTCCAATGTCATTTCATTTTTGCTACAATAATTTCCATGCACTCATTTTGGAAGAAAATCATGAAGCTAAAGTTAATGGTAAGCCTAAAGTGCCCTGTCAACAGGAGCTGAAGCCTTTATTTCAAAGGAAAACAACTTTTACCAAAAAAATTATATTTTAAACATGTGCTATGAATAACTAATGATTCTCGCATTATGCATGGAGAATATCATAAAGCAATTGTACTGCTAGTTCCTACTAATGGCTTTGCAAGGGGGCTTAAGATATCATTACTATAAAATGACTCTATATGACTCTCGAATTCCAGATAAATGCTCATTGGCTAAATTTGAAGCACCAACAACAAAAACATTTTGTTGCATCTTCAAAAGTACTTACAAAAATAAACCACTCTATGCACAACATGCCTCTTTTGAATTGGAGTCAAGATAGCATATTGAGCACTCTGAGAGTTTGAAATGTACTTTTCCTTTTCATTATTCTCCTTTTTCTGCTTGCCAAGAGCGGTGATCTTGAAGTGCTCTGAAAATGATTGACCAGGGCACAGAGGCATCCATTTAAGATAATTCGTGAAAGCGGTTCCTTATCAAAGTGATAGATATAAAATATAGACATCTTAGATTTCACACTATGAAGTTGTCACTTTCTAAATTGAAGACACTCTAATTATTCTCCAAATGCACCAAGGCTATTGATAAAACAGAGACCCCACCTCTAAAATAGAGTTTCATCCTCAGACAGATGGGAAAAACTTGGTTAGGTTGAAAGGGAGAGCATAAAACTCTTCACTTCTAGGATTGATTTTGAATGAAGGGAACTTATGCCACCAATGATGGCCT
Organism: Pinus taeda; assembly: GCA_000404065.3. Classification (NCBI taxonomy): domain Eukaryota; kingdom Viridiplantae; phylum Streptophyta; class Pinopsida; order Pinales; family Pinaceae; genus Pinus; species Pinus taeda. Next base: position 35,579 of record APFE031469896.1, read on the forward strand.
TTGTCTTTCCTTGTTGAACTCTCCACATATGTAGAGTGATATCCAAAAACAATGCTACGCTGCCAACAACTAAAGGTGGTGATGAGAAAATCACATTGATAATGTCATTGAACTGTTAAAAAAGCCATTCAAAAATGTTTAAGGTTAAAAACATTGAAATTTGAAGAATGAAGGGAATGTTGCCACAACGGACTACTAGCCAAAAAATTTCAATTTAGTCCCTGAAAGAAGTTATAAGAACCCTGCCCATCGTCCATAAATGTGGACTAGACCATGAACAGAAGAAATTGTAAATTCGTTGAAGTACTGTGGTACTGATGATCCCAAAAACAGAGAGAAGCCCAAGATGAACTTCGTCCTGAAACTATTTAGATGGAAAAATTGAAGGAAATTGAGACCCCCACCAACTGCTCATCAAGAATACAAAAAATTTCAGACATGAGGCAAAACCCAAAGAATTGTTGTTCTACCCTACAATTTTAAAGCTGCATCGTACAAACTGTCTGCCAATATAGGTAGCCAATGAATTGTTGTTTTACCTAATATGTTGAAATTGCATTGTACAAACTAAGTGTATGCCAATATGAGTTAACCTTAAAGTTTTATGCATACATCCATTATACATTATGGCAACAACTAAGATACTACTAGTTGACTGACTTTGTAGCTCAGCACATAGGATTTGTGTACATCGTATACATACCAACATAACCAAAGAGGAGACAGTACATGACAGCGACAATGGATGCTAGAATAGAAGCAAAGATTGCTCCAAATTTTCTTGGAACACATTAACATGAAATTAGCAATGCAAAATCCTAGACTAGGAAATAAACCCCAAAATGAGAACAATATCCCAACTTGAGTTGATTATCACCAAGAACAGAGAAGAATATCATAAATCCTGCTGACATCTGGAGCACCCTGCAACTCCCAACTCATGTCAACCCCAAAAGACCAGCATTCTCACTGCAAATTCCTAAGATAAGACAAATTTCAGAGCTAGTATTGCCAAATGGGTCAAGTTGCAGCTAAAGTTGCCAGAAATGGGTCAAGTTTCCTGGTTCTTACACTGATACTGTGGACCCATTTCCAATTCCAAACATCCCATCCAATAAAATTCCAACTCCCTGTAGAGAGGACCATTACATTCCATCAACGACAATGATACAATCTTCCAATTACCTGAAGCCACAAGGGTGAAAGCAACGAATCCATTTTCTTACCTACCAACCTATACCACGGCTGATGATAGATTGAGGGGGAGGTGTCGCACTTGCAAACCTTGAAACAACATAGAATGCACCAGTAGACTGCAAATTTATGAAAGAAAAGAAAATAGTAGTCAATACCCAATTTTGCTTTTAAATAGAAACCCATAGATAACTATCAGAAATGTCAACGGGATAAATAAAATAAAAGAGAAGAAAGTATATCTGATATATGGGAAGCAGGCAGACCTCAACAAGAGACACAAATGATGCAGCCATCATTGCAAAAGACTGTCCTCCATCAAAAACAGGTCCTCCCCATTGAAATGGATATGGAACACTTATCCTGCAGAATAATAAAGACCATGTTGAGGCTTTGCATGAGAACGTACTGTATGAAGTGACATGACAATTAGTATGCATGCTTCTTGTAAGAATGCATACCATTTGGCACCACTAACTAGTCTAGAACGGTCTGTTCGGCAATGGGCTTGGGTCCTTTGAGGGGTATGATTGTATGCTCCACCTATAGTGAGAATATGGGCATATGCCCACACAATAGCAATTGCAAATGCTAGCTACTCAAGCTAGAAAGTGTATTAGCGCAAGTAAAATCGAATCCATTGGATTAAAAAAGATTCAGTAGCTATGTCATCTAGTCATTACAACTTAAATTTTCACAAGAGAAGTTTCAAAACAAACTGGAAATAATTCTTTTCAGAACTTACCATGATCCATTTGTGAAACAGTCCAACTCCGAACACTGCTTATTACTAACGTGATTAATATTAATAAAGATCATACATAATATGCTATTGTGCTAAAATTTTAAACCTTAAATATATATTAGACGATATAATTAGGAGAAAATCAGGACTAATCTAAGTCAAACATTTTTGAAACATTTTTTATTCATAATACATTTCCCAAAAACATTTTCTGTTTCATCTAGTTTATGCAATATATTTCATCCTGAGTATGTGTGTAAAAGCAGGTGTTAAGTTCCAACCAAACTATCTGTCTGGAAATCACCAACAATGCAGAAAAGCACACACTGCCTCCATTCAAAAGAAGAGTCTGCAGATATCAAATCAAAATATCTATTGCTTCAAGATAAATGAAAGTCCAACAGATGGACCTTGTTTATTAGAAATCGTCATCAAGCTCGTAATTATCCAAGCAATATGCGTGCTAGTCAAGTTAGCTAGCATACTTGAGCAGGTCCTTCTGTTCCAAACCAGTTGTAATCACACTGTAATTTTGAGTACCTTGCAGCTTTCCATATTAACTAACAAAAATGCTGGAGTAGGGCACTCAAGCTTACGAATTCTATACCCATATAACTCAAATGCAATTATGGCATTCATTGAAACTTGAAGCATATGAATTCTATTCAAGCAAATAGAAAATTTGTTTAATACCAAGTGAGTGCAATAGAGATCAGCTTCTGAAATAGAATTTGTTTAAGCCAAGTGAACATAACAGAAATGGTGCTCAGTGTCCACTTACCCCCGGGAACCCAAGTTCATAGAGCCCAAGAGCAACAAGAGTTACTAGCGGAACTGCTGAAAGAGGACTCAGATACCTGACATGCACCATGCCATCAAGACAACAAAATCAGGATCTACAGACTGTAAATCCTTAGTACATGTAGAAAATTTGAATGAAATTACTTGAGAAAATGCATAGAGATCAAACCAACCTTAAAACAACAACCCAAAGACGACTGAATCCAGGATGATTTGCAGTGTTTCAACTTCTTGAACCAAGATTGGATCTACTTAAATTTGATCGACTTCTACTTTTGTTATCATATATATGAATACTTATATCATAAAACTGAGTGTTTGCAAGAGGTTGCATAGATTTCAGGGAGCCCATCTACTAAAATAAGAGTAGAATGGGTACGCAGTAAAGAGATAATTTTGATAAACATGTGCCATACAAGTAGGACAACCCATAGTGAGATTGGAATGGAAACTCATACCATATAGGTCGGGCAGATCATAAAGAGACCCAAATTAAAACTAATGCCATAGAGGTGGAGAAAACAGTAAACTACAGTGGGATTGGAATCGAAACTCATGCCATAAAGGTGAAGCTGACCACAGAGAAACTCAAATTGAAAATTATGCTATAAGAATAGGGAAAACAAAAGAGAAATTGGAATTTAAATGTATCCCATACAGGAGGGGAAGCCTAAAAAGAGACTTGAATTGAAACTTGTGCCATGGAGATGGACCAAACCATAGAGTGATTGGAATTAAAAATCAAGCCGTAGAGGTGGAGCAGACCAACTGCGGCAACCTAGAAAGAGATTTGAATTGAAAGTTGTGTCATACATTGAGACGAACAACAAAGAGACTCAAATTGAAACGCATGCCATATAGGTGAAGCGAACCATAGAAAATTGGAATTGAAACTCATGCCATACGAGTGGAGAAAACCACAAAGAAATTGGAAATGAAACTCGTCCATAAAGGTAATTGAATTGAATTGCATGCTATACAGATAGGGCAGAGCACGGAGAGAATGGCAATGAAAATCATGTCAAACAGCAGGGGTCAAACCATAGAGAGATTGGAATCCTAATCTTGGGATTGCCAGGTCTAGAAGCAAAATTCTGCTCTGTGAGCAGAAGAGGAGTGCTTCAAATTGGATGTCTAGTCACTCAATTTCAAAAACCTTTTCTGGGGCAAGTGACATAGAGATAATTCCTCAGCGAAACGTTTTTTTTAGGTATAGATCCAAGATTTTATTTGGATAACTTTTCATTGCAGGGTTGATGCATCTTCATTTCAAGATGGGGATGGATTGACAACAATGTGCCTTTCACGATGTGAAAGGTTTGTACGACCTTAATGTTGCACAAACTTTGCAGGTGACAAGAATGTGCCATGGCACACACAAACTATACTAACCTCATCTCTGCTATAACTGTACAAGAATCCACTAATTGTTTTCACATTTGGGCCTAGTCCAGTAGTTGAAACACAGGGCATTTTGGGCAATGACGATTGAGTTGGAGGCCTTTTATCTTCAGAAATATTTGGATTACCTGTTTTTTCTGTTGTAGCATTTGAAGCAGATACTTGTTGTGAATATTATACAATGTCCTATTGACATCCTCACACAAGGATGGAGGCATTCTGGCGACCTCTTTCCATCATGAGGATGACAAAAGAGAGGCATTCTGGCTACCTCTTTCCAGCATGAGGATGAAGAAACAGAGGAGTCTGCCTTCACCTTTTGAAAATCCCATAAAATAACCTCGTGCAAAAGCTCCTCTCCGTCTTTGACCTTCCCACTTGTAACTAGAACCTGCGACCCACAGGTGAGCAGGTAAGGGAACATGTGTTGTTTCTTGGCTAGCTCTGGCAAGGGTGCAGAAATGGAAGTCCCATTTCCGATTGAAACCCATTATGACCCACCAGCGACTGATGCCACTGATGATCAAACAATAGAAAGTACCATCACAAAAAATTAAAGTCATTCCCATATGTGGCCGCACTACCTACAAATCCTCGGGCATGGTTTCTGCAATACGCCATGACCTGTAAGTGGAATCATATATTTCCACTATATCGCCTTTTTGATTACGGGGTCGGCCCACAACCACCACTTTGTATGCACCAAGCGGAGCCATCGAATCGATTTGTTGAATCCAGCGAAGCCACCGAACCGAAAGAATTTTAAATGAGATTATGGTTATAACACTGCAAATCAAGATTTAATGTACTTGATGGTTAGATGGATCTAACGGTCGAAAAGAATTTAATCATCTAATAATCTATCTGATCATCAGGATTATGGCAGAAAAGCAGTGGAGGGAGTTGATTTCAGAGAGAAATACCTTACGGAGCAAAAATAAAAATAAAAAATGTAACACCTCCATCTCCCCATCTGTGAGAGTAATATCAGCAACGCTTATCCCAATTGCAAATTCAAAATAATGGTTTACATGGCTTCTGGGCCCACCTCTCTCTCCTTGTGGTGACCGTTTCGGCTGCAAAGTCTATGCTATACCATGTAACTCGTTAAGTTTAACAGCTATCCTTTAATAGCCGTGTAGCCCGAAGCTCGAGGTAATAGCCAGTTACAATGCTTCCCTGGATCCTGTGCAGAGACACGAATACCAACCTGAACAAGTTATTGTTGCGGTTACAGTCGGCTTTACCGGAACGCTCATTTTCCATTTTTATATGTTCTTCAATGGAATTGTATTGGTATCTCATGGTAGTGGAGTGAGTTAGAATCTTTTGTATTTTTGTTTTGGTTATTTATTTTCTGTGAGATGTATTGATGCCATGAAAGGAAGAAATTTATCTTAAGAGATGAAAATATCAATTAAA
>APFE031469896.1:41782-59171 GCA_000404065.3 Pinus taeda
TTGCAATATCTTATTTTTTTTTGTGATTGGGGAGAGTCTAGGTTAGGGTTAACCCCTCAATTGGATGGAATTAGAATTGGGTGACGAAGCCTTTGGGATAGTTTAGTTACTCCAGAGTGGCTTCCATCCTTGTCCCCTCTCATGAGGTTTGAACGGGATAAATTTATTTTGAGATTTTGTAATTATGATTTATATGTTTCATTCGTATTTTTGAAGATAATTGGTTGGTCTACACCTCATGGGTTCTCTTGCACTAAGTTTTCACTTAGTAATGTTTATTTTGAGATTTCCCAAGTATGATTTATATGTTTTGACGTGGTTATTACTAAGGTATAATTGATAATGTTTTCTACGTTTATTCTTATTTTTTTCTAATTAGTAATGTTTTCGTATGGTATTTGTTTTATTTTTACTTTTATGTAATTGATAATGTCTCTGTATGAGGTTTGCTAAGTATATTTTAGTAATGTAGTGGCGTTAACAAATTTTTAAAGTGAGAATTTTTGTTAATTGGTATGTCTTGGTCTTTGTATGAAATTTGATAAGATATAATTTAGTGTAAGGGCTTTAACAACTTTTTAAACTAGGAAAATTATATATTCTATAGCTTGGAAGAAAGATTGAAATGAATTCAAATATCTTACTATCCTAGATCCATCTTAACCCGGAATCTACAAAGCCATGAGAGGGATCAATTCTCTTGAGGTGCAAACCTCTTTTTTGAGTGTCAAAGATTTGCACCATGAGAGATTTTATGGCTCTCGATGACTGATAGATCTGGGGTTAAGATGGATCCAGGTTAGTTATATAATACTTTATAGTATCTATATTTGTATTTATGTGTCTCTTTAGTATTTCCTCTCTCCATATCACTTTCCAAACATACACACGCTCTCTCCATATCTATCTATCTCTCTCCCCCTCTCTCTTCATCTCCCTATCTCTATCTTCCCCTTCTCTCCCTTGTTATTTCTCTCTCTCCACCTTTCTCCCTCTATATATTTCTTCTTTTTCCCTCTGTCTTCCCTTCCCCTCCAACTTAGTTTCTCTCTGTCATTACCTCTCTGGAGCACTCTATTTTTTCCTTCTTCTCTACCCCCTCTCTAACTCTATTTCTCTCTCTCATTCTCCTTCTTGAGTTTTCTCTCTCTTCCTTCCTTTCTCTTCTTTTCTCTCCCACCTCCATGTGTCTCTCCATCTGTCCGCCCCATCTCTCTCTCTCTCCCCTCCATCTTTCTCTCCCCCACTCTCTCTTCCCCTTCTCTCCCTATCTCTCTCCTCTCCTATTCTCTCACTTTCATCTTCTACTCTCTCCTTCATTGTCTCTAAATCTATCACTTGTCATACTCTCTCTTTCTCCCTCTCTCTCTCTCACCTCTCCTATTCTCTCACATTCATCTTCTCCTCTCTCCTTCATTTTCTCTCCATCTATCCCTTTTCATACTAAATGAAATACATGCATTTCATGGTACTAAAATCCAATATTGTTTCCCAAGCAAAATGAAATACATCCAATTCATAATACTAAAATCTAGTCTAATTACCTAAACTAAAGGAAACACGTCACATTCAAAATACTAAAATCCAACAGAGTTACACAAACAAAATGAAATACATCCAATTCATAATACTAGAGTCTAATGTAGTTAAACAAACAAAATCAAATAGTCCAATCCATTATACTAAAATGTAATGGAATCTAGTTCCCAAAAAAAATGAAATACATCCAATTTATAGTACTAAATTCCAATTCAGTTGCCAAAAAAAATTAAATACATGCAATTTATAACACTAATATTTTGTGAAATTAAATAAAATGATACTAAAATCTTATCAAGGTAAATAGAATAATATTAAAAAAACTATTACTAATACAAAATAAAATATATCCCTTTCATAATATTAAATTCCTAAATACCATTGAAATATGTTTCCACCCTTGCGTTTATTTTTCAAATCAAATTTTTAAATATTCCTAGAACTTAAAATATTGAAACGAAATAAAATTGATAGTTCACAAAGAATAAATTGTTGCATTTTGAGAATGCCGTGCGTGTGTGGAAATGAATGGCGACATGTATCAGAAATGAAGCTTTTCTTTGTTTCTCGACTGACTCACAAAACTGCCATCATCCATGACGTTAGGGAGATTATGGTACCCACAAAACAAAATACCGAGGGCTATAAAAAGCGGGCGTCCTCAGCACATTGATAGGAATCACAATAAGGGTGGGCATTTGAAGGGATTATTAGGGGTCATATTATTTCATGTGAGGCAAACGCCAAGATATATTACATGCATTTGGTATCGCCCCGTCTTGATACTGCTGAGAGTCGACGGAATACCACCACTGATTTCTTAGATGCATGGGAATCTCTCATTTCTCTAGAATAGCGTTCTGCTATCTGCCAATTTTTGATGAATATATTTACAATGTGTGGGCTTAGCATAATTTTTTAATTTAAAATAGAATATAGCTGAATAGAATAGACTTGAATTTATTATTCTTAAATTTTTGTGTTATTTCTTTATAGATTTGTGTTGGATAGAATTTTGTGTATAATAGATATATGAAAATTTTAAAGATGAAAATTTATAAGTAAAAAAGTTTTGGAGAATTTTTTAAAAGTTTTCAAATTTCAAATGATTTAGGTATAGTTTTTATATATTTTTGGTCATATTTGAAATAAAATAATTTTATATTATAAATTGAAGTTAATCTTTTTAAGAAAAATAGAAATAGGTGATTTTCTTCTTTGGGAATATGATAGAAACATTGTGATAAAAATAGCCCACTTGCTAATATTAACTTTATAATTTTCCAAAAAAATTAATTTAATAAAATATTATTTCCTTAGTTTTTATTTTTTGCTATATTCTAATTACTTTTACTTCTTCTTTACCCGTAAACAAATTAATAATATATTATTTTTTGGTTTTTTATAATTTTTGTTATACTTATAATATCAATATCTTTTTCATAAATAAACAAACTATTCAACGATCACCTATTTCATTTTCATTTACATAAAGTGATTGCTTTTGTTTTCATTCTATCAAAATGACTCTAACAAAGATTGCCATAGCTTTGAAATCTAAATAGATTGAATTGGATAGGGTTTAATCAATATCAAATTCAAACATAAATAATTTTGAGCATGGTTATCTTTTAAGTTTTGTCTCTTGAGACAGTGTGACTTAACTCCTGCTATGCATTGAAAGCTCTGCATACACAAGGTTGAATGTTGCTCTGTGTTTGATCGTGAACGTCATCGAAATGTGCAATGGTTATGTTGGTCATGGTCTCCCTTTATAAGGGGCGTAAATGGTATGGTTGGTCGATGTGTTGTTAATCTGTGAGGGCTCGAATATGGATTTTGTTGAAATACTAATTCCAACTGCAGCGTGTTTTTTCAGAAAACCGCCAGTTCCCCCACACTGCCTTTTGCCAAATGGTGGTAATTCTCCAAGGGTAGCGATCACACCCATCGGCTCACACGTGACCTAAGCAGTTTTGCAAACCAACCTTTCCCCGACGCGTAAAGATCAATAGAAAGGTCGCTACGATATTAACTCACAGTTGTTCAATTGAATCAAAGTTCGATGTACAGGCTTGTTGTTCGATTGAATCAAAGTTCGATGTACAGGCTTGCACCATTGATCCATGGACTTGATGTGAAGTGAAAAAAATTTTCATTGACGGGCAATTTTTTTAGTAAAGTAATTAATGTAATTTACCACGGTTGGTAAACGTAGTTAAAGTTTTTAATTTTATTTTTTTTAATTCTCGGGAGTATGGCACAAGTTAATATGTATTTTCATTTTGTTGTTTGTTAAAAAAATGAAAAATGCGTCAGTGCGAATGTATTTTTTTGTTGTTCGTTGAGAAAACAAAAGGCAATATACGCAACAACATCTATGTAATTTTGTTTTGTAATGCACAACAGTGCAGAGACAGTGTTGTTCATTGAATACAAAATGTCCACAGTGAATGTAAGAGGAGTAAAGAATGAAGAGGATTTTACACACAATAGTGTAAATTTGCAAGGAGAGACAGAGAAATTTTTTTTGTGGAACTAAAGAGTTCCTGTTGTAATCTCTCTGTTAGAGGAAGAACTTTTTTTTTGTAACAATATTTTTATTAATGAACACAAGTTCTCTGTGCATATGTGAAACTATGTTCTTCAGAAAAGAATTTTTAGCTTCCCTGTGTTAAAAAAAGAGCATTATTCTCTGTTCATTTTGTTATGGAATTATCAGAAATTCCCAACATGGTATCAGAGCTTGTTGAGGCTCTTTGAAGGTGTCAAAGAAGCTGAAGGAAGGATTTCTTGCTACAACAGCTTCTCCAGCAGAGTGAAGACTTCAAGAAAGAAACCAAGGTATTTCTCGAGTTAGTTTTTTGTGTTACTGTTGAGGAAAGTCAGTTATTTTAAATACATAGTCAAGTATTTTGAAGCATAGTTAAGAGTGCAAGTATGGCTAGAGCCAGCACTAGCATGGGTATCTGTAATACTCAGATCCCACAATTTAATGGGAAAAACTATGACTATTGGACAATAACTATGAGAGCTTTGTTTCCTTCCCAGGACTTATGGGAATTTGTTGATGATGGTTTTGAAGAACCAGCAGATGAAGATGAGTTTAATAATTTGACTCAAGCAGAGAAAGAACTGTTGAAGAGCAATAAGAAGAAGGATTCTAAAGCCCTCTACTTTTTGTATCAAGCAGTGCATGAGAGTGTGTTCCAAGGATACTAGTAGCCAAGACATCCAAAGAAGCATGGAAATCTCTCAATATAGCCTATCAAGGCATGGAGAAAGTGAAGACAACAAAACTGTAGTTGCTGAGGAGAGATTTCGAAAATCTATGCATGAAGGAGTCCGATAATATTGACTCATTCTTCACACATGTGATTGGTCTAGTCACACAGATAAGGTCTCATGGAGAGATTCTTGAAGAAAGGAGGATTGTGGAGAAACTATTGAGGATCCTACCCTCAAGGTTCGATGTGATTGTCACCACCATAGAAGAGACAAAGGATCTCACAAACTTCTTATTTGATGAACTACATGCATCACTGATGACACATGAGCAGAGATTGAGTAGAAATGAAAACTCGTCTCTAGAGCATGCCTTTAAGACCCAGATGTTCTTTGGAAGAGGAAGAGGTGAAGGCAGAGGAAACAAGAGAGAAAGAGGCAGAAGCCAAAACAGAGGTGGAAGAAACAGTCCAACAAATTCTCAGGGAAGAGGCAGCAATCAGAATGAGAACCAAGGCCAAGGCAGCAACCAACAAAGTGAACAACATCATGCTCAAGGACAGAGGTATGATAAATCCAATATCCAATGTCAGTATTGTAAAAAATATGGGCATTATGCAAATGAATGTAGGAAGAAGCAACATGATATGAATAATAGAACTAGTGCAAATTTCACTAGAGAAAATATCAGTCAAGATAATTTGTTTTTAGCCTGTAATATGGCTGAAGCAAAAAGTGAAGATGTATGGTTTCTAGACTCCGGTTGCAATAACCATATGACAAGAAACATAGCCCTGTTTTCTATGTTAGATCAGAGTGTGAAGTCACAAGTCACACTAGGGACTGATAGTAATGTTTTTGTTATGGGAAAAGGAGAAGTAAATGTCTTAACAAGGAAAGGTGAAAAGAAAAGCATAACAGATGTTTATTATGTTCCTGGAATGAAATGTAACCTCTTAAGTATTGGACAACTTGTTCAAAAGGGGTACAATGTTTTCTTTGCGAATGATGTATGAACCATCATGGATAAATCACCGAGCAAACAATGTATTGCTGAAGTGAAGATGACAAGGAATAGGATGTTCCCTCTCAGAATGAAAGTAGATTTAAAAAATGGAGAAGAAATAGCAACAGTGACATAAGAGGTTTTCCAAAGCGAACCAAAAGATGAAAATTGGTTGTGGCACTTGAAATTTGGACAACTCAACTTTGGAGGTCTTAACTTGTTGAATAGAAAAGGAATGGTAAGAGGATTACCATTGATAGAGAAACTAGACAGCCTTTGTGAAGGTTTTATCTTGGGGAAAAAACACAGAGAAAGTTTTCCATTTGGGAAAAACATAAGGGAAAAAGCACCCTTAGAGATTGTCCACTCAGATTTATGTGGACCGATGCAAACTCGATCACTTGCAGGCAACCACTATATACTAACATTTATTGACGATTTTACTAGAAAAACTTGTGTTTATTTCTTGAAGAACAAAAGTGAAGTGTTTGAAAGATTTTGCAATTTCAAAGCACTTGTATAAAACCAAAGTGGACTACATATCAAAGTTTTAAGAACTGATACGGGAGGTGAGTATATTTCCAAATAATTTCTATGTTTCTGTAGAGAAAATGGAATTCATAAACAATTTACCACTAGGTACACTCCGCAACAAAATGGAATTGCCGAAAGGAAGAATAGGACAATCATGGATATGGTGAGTAGTGTGTTAAAGGAAAAGCATTTGCCAAATGATTATTGGGCTCAAGCTCTACACTGTTCAACGTACATTTTGAATAGATGCCCTACAAAAGAAGTCATGAACAGAGTGTCGGAAGAAGCATGGAGTGGGACAAAGCAAGGAGTCACCCATATGAAAGTTTTTGGATGTGTGGCTTATGCACACATTCCAGATCAACTAAGGAAGAAGTTAGAAAACAAAGGGGAGAAATGTATTTTCATTGGATACAGTGAGGAATCCAAAGCTTATAGCTTGTATAACCCATCCACCAAGAAGCTTATTGTGAGTAGAGATGTTCAGTTCATTGATGAGGAAGCTTGGGATGGAAGCATAGAGAAAATAGTGAATGTTAAAAACTCTTTGTCACATGACGAAGGTGATGAGGAGATGGCTGAAATACATCCCCAAACAAAAGCACCAACACAAGGGCAACAAGAGACACCCTTGAGGAGAAATGAAAGTGCTTCTCCAAGCACACCACAAGGAGGGAATTCAAGTGTTTCTTCAAGCACTTGTACACCAAATGAAAGAGGTAAAAAGTTCAGCAATTTAAGTGACATTTATGAATAAGAGGCAACAAATGAAGCTATGAACTCTTTGTTTGCTTTATATTGTCATGTTGATGACAATGTTCATTTTGAAGAAGCAATTAAAGATAGCAAATGGACAAAAGCTATGGATGAGGAGATCAATGCCATAGAAAGAAACAAGACATGGGATTTAGTTGAACTACCAAAAGGAAAATAAGTCATTGGAGTTAAATGGGTCTACAAGACCAAGAGTAATGTTGAAGGAAAAATAGAAAGACACAAGGCAAGACTTGTTGTCAAAGGATATAAGAAACAGTATGGGAGAGACTATGAGGAAACGTTCACACCGGTTGCTAGAATGGAAAACATGAGAGAGTGATGTCCATAGCGGCACAAAACAAGTGGAAAGTTTACCAAATGGACGTGAAGTGAGCATTCCTAAATGGAGTGTTAATGGAAGAGGTTTACAATGAACAACCTCTAGGCTATGAAAAGAAAGGCCAAGAGCACAAAGTGTGCAGATTGAAGAAAGCTCTTTATGGGTTGAAGCAAGCACCAAGAGCATGGTACAATAGGATAGATTCCTATCTATTGGAAAATGGATTTGAAAAGTGTGAGGGACAACCCACCCTTTACATCAAAGAAAAGGATGGTAAAATACAAATTGTTGTGTTATACGTTGATGATGTTATTTTTACAGGAGAGCAAAGGAGCAATCACTCCCACAGTGATGGGATTAAAACTCAACAAAGAAGAGAACAACAAGGATTTTAATCTTAGTTTGTACAAGAGCATAGTTGGCAGCCTCATGTGTTTGACTGCAACTAGGCTGGATATAATGCATGTTGTTAGTTTGATTTCCAAATTCATGGAGTGGCCAAAAGAAGCACATTGGCAGCCAGCAAAAAGGATTTTGAGGTATGTTAAAGGTACTAAAAGGTTTGGCATTTTATATACTACTTCAGAATGTTCAGATTTAATTGGATACAGTCATAGTGATTGGGCTGGAAGTGTAGATGATTGGAAAATCACATCCGGTTATGTTTTTCACATGGATTCAGGAGCCATTTCATGAGCTTCTAAAAAAAAGTTCATTGTAGCGTTGTCTACAATAGAGGCAGAATATTGGCAGCTACAGCAGCAACGTGTCAAGAAATTTCAATGAGAAGGATGTTAAGGAATTTATGCCAAGAGAAAGTAAAAGGAACTATGAATTTTTGTGACAATAGCTCAACTATTGCATTATCCAAGAATTCTGTGTTTCATAAGAGAACGAAACACATTGACACAAAGTTTCATTACATCAGGGAATTGCTAAACAATGGAGAAATTGTTTTAGTACACTGTAGAACTCAGGAGCACGTTGTGGATATTCTGACCAAACCATTGGGGCAGAAAAGTTTTGAGTTTTTGAGGAAATGTCTGGGTATGACTGATAACCTAGCAATTGAAATTAAAGGGGAGTGTTGAAATACCAATTCCAACTGCAGCGTATTTTTCAGAAAACTGCCAATTCCCCCGCACTGCCTTTCGCCGAATGGTGGTAATTCTCCAAGGCCAACGATCACACCTATCGGCTGACATGTGGCCTGAGCAGTTTTGCAAAACAACCTTTCCCAGACGCGTAAAGATCAACAGAAAGGTCTGTGTGATATAACTCACAGCTGTCTGATTGAATCAGAGTTCAATGTAAAGGACTGCACCATTGATCCATGGACTTGACGTGAAGTGAATGTTTTTTCATTGATGGACAGTTTTTCAATAAAGTAATTAATGTAATTTACCACGGTTGGTAAACGTACGTAAAGTTTTTAATTTTATTATTTTTTTAATTCTCGGGAGTATGGCACAAGTTAATATGTATTGTCCTTTTGTTGTTTGTTAAAAAAGTGAAAGACGCAGCAGCGCGAAGGTAGTTTTTTGTTGTTCGTTGAGAAAAAAAAAAGGCAATATACGCAGCAGCGTGTATGTAATTTTGTTTGTAATGCACAACAGTGCAGAGATAGTGTTGTTCATTGAATATGAAAGGGAATATTCCGCAGTGAATGTAAGGGGAGTAAATAATGAAGAGATTTTTACACACAGCAGTGTAAATTTGCAAGGAGAGACAGAGTAATTTTTTTTGTGGAACTGAAGAGTTCTTGTCGTAATCCCTCTCCTAGAGGAAGAACTATTTTTTTGTAACAGTAGTTTTATTAATGAATACAAGTTCTCTGTGCATATGTGAAACTCTGTTCTTCAGAAACAATTTTTAGCTTCCCTGTGTTAAAAACATAGCATTATTCTCCGTTCATTTTGTTCTGGAATTATCAGAAATTCCCAACAGATTTAATCCTGGACTTGTGAATATATTGCAACAGAAGTGTGGTGAGTCCCGTGGTATGATGGGGTACTGTTGCTGCGCTGCATTTCTTTAAATAAAAGGATATGTTCATGTTGTTCAGGTGGGAAGGCCGAGTTATATAATATATTTGATGAGCAGAGGTTCATATCCTCACAATAAATTATTGATTTTGTATGGTAAAGAGTGAAGTTGGTAGTGTTGTTTTTATGTAAGCTTTGTAAGAAGGCAAAATGTATGATTTCAATTATTTTGGAAATAAAAAGTATATAGGTTTTTTTTTGAAGTAAAATAATTTTTTAATTATTTACAAGTTAAGAATTTTTATTGAGAAAGCCTCGATCAATTACAATGGTTAAAAATATTATTATGTGTTTTATAAAAGTCTATATATTTATGTTATATGTTAATTTCTTGTATATTTAATAAGAGTAATGATTAAAACATTGTACAATAATAATTTTTTTATTTTTTTAATATGAGAAATTTCACATGTGTCATGGAGTAAGATTTTTGATGCTTATCATGTATTGATGTCTATATGTGTTTACCGCCATTTAATTTATATAGTTGCCCCGTTGAAATATTTTAGTGGGTATCGAAATATTTTATTTTTGATCAACTTTAAATATATTAATATATATGAAATTGATATTGTAGTATGTGTGAGAATAGACATTCAAATATTTTATTTAAGAATAACATTAAATTTTAAAAAAAATTAACACAATTATACATCTTAGATTAAATATATAAATATTATAGTTATGTCATCAATTCAACAATTTATTTTACATCTAATCCTTGATAGTTTTATCAAATACAATAGTTTCTAGAAGAACAAATGGTGGTTCTGCACCTTAATTGGTCGCAAATGGATGGTGGTACCAAAAGTCAAAACCCTCTAGTTCTATCAAGAAGGTAGAAGAAATTTCAAATGTGGAGTTTTTTGCACCTTAAGTAAGGTCATGAGCCATGGAATAGGATGAAAATATCTTCATAGGTCAATTCAAAGAAGTCAATTCTCATGATGAATGGAAAGAAGCGATGTAGAAAGAATATGATGCTTTCATAAAGAATGATACATGAAAGCACGATGATTGTCTATTGAGAACCAAACCGATCGCCTACAAGTGGGTAACAAGAAAAAGTACAAAGCATATGGATCACTTGACAAGCATAAAGTGAGGCTTGTGGTAAACTATTTTCATAGGAAGAAGGGGTAGATTACGAGGAGACCTTTTCCCCTATAGAAAAATGGGTTACCGTCAGAACTCCCTTTTGTTTGGTAGCTCAGAATGGTTGGAAATTCCATCAAATGGATGTAAAAAACTATTTTCTTGAATGGAGATTTGAAAGAGAATGTTTGTATGTCTGAACTAGAAGGATTTCTTCTAAAGGTTCAAGAACCCAAAGTATGCAATGCTCTAAAATAATTGTATGGCCTCAAGAAAGTATCATGAGTCTTCCATGAGAAATTGATTGAGCATCTTTTGAAACTCAATTTCAAAGACTATGATCTTGATGATGGAACTTTATTTTTCAAGAGAGTTGGAAAAAGAGTTGTATAGCTTGTGTTGTATGTGGATGATCTTCTAATGCAAGAGAATAATGAGAATTACATTGCATTCAGCAAGAAAGAACCAAATAAAGGTTTTGAAATGATAGGTTTGAGCTATGTTCACTACTATCTTTTTAATGAAGGAACCCAACATCTAAAGTTTATATTCCTCTATCAGAAAAAGTACATTGGAGATCTGTTGAACATGTTTGGCATGGTTGAGTGCAATCCTTTGTCTACTCCAGTGGAAGAAAATTTAAAGCTCACATCCACTAAAGGAAAATAATTTGAGAATGCAACAAAGTATAGAAAGCTCGCAGGAGGTCTCAATAGCCTGACTACTACCAGACGAGACATTTCATTTGTTGTTAGAATCCTTTGCAGGTTTATGAAAAAGCCTTGTGAGGGTATTTGTCTACTGCAAAAAGAGTTCTAAAGTACTTGAAGGTAACTGAAGACTTTGGACTCAAATATACATAGCTGGATGACTTCAGCTTGATTCGATACTTTGATTCGGATTTTGTTGGAGATAAAGAAACTGGAATATCTACTTCAGGTTATGTAATGAGTCTTGGATCACGAGTTGGATGCTGGATGGGATGAAAACAATCAGTTCTAGTAGATTCCATAACTCAGGAAGAATATGTGACAGGAGTTGAAGCAATGAAGGGAATTGTGTGGCTCAAGAAAATTATGGAGGATTTGCAGGAGAAACAAGTACATTCAACTCCTTTTTTGATTAAAAACACTTCTACAATAAAGTTTCAACCCAAAGTTCTGTGATCAAACCAAGTGCATTAATACAAAGTATAATCTAATTCAACATCATGTTGGGACCAAGAAAATCAACCTATGATATTGTTCCACAAATGAGGAGATTGTAGACATCTTCACCAAAGTGCTTGGAAGAGAAAAGTTTGAAAGATTCAGAATGATGCTTGTACTCATCAATATCCTTTCAAATTAGGGAATGTTAACTCCTAATCTTTTGGATTAAGAAAAATCGTGTAAATATTGTAAATAAAAAATAAGGGGCATTGGAAGATGAATCCCAATAATCTCTCTATCCTTGTATATAATCATGTCTTTTCTTAATGAAAAACACAATTTATTCATGGAGTTACTCTTGACGTGACAAACTGAGTTATTTATTTATATTCATCATATGTCACACTAGTTTTATATGTCACACTAGTTTTATATTTACATACACATTTCCACCCATTCAAAGTATCAAATATTTTATTAATTTAAAATAAATAATGAATTTTTTTAGAGATATTATTTGCCTTATTATGCTAGTTTCAAAGACATTTGATTTATATTTGTGTTTATATACAAATTTCATATCATACTTAGTATGATATATTTAGATGATTTTCCCAAATGCGAGTGCTAAGGCATGCTAGTACTATGCAACGACCTTGGGTTGACAAGTGGCGAGGCCACCTGGCCACCCATGCTTCCACTCAGAAGGTCACCACCAAAATTAATGGCATATTAATGCACTACGCGGGTCAAGGCTTCATCAATCTAGTTTTTAAGATGGCCTCTTCAGATTGCCTTCCCATTGCTTCGCCTCCTCTAAACTGCAATTGTCTCCCTGCTGCTGCAGATTCGAGCTTGCGAATGACAATGGGGAGACGCTCCCAAATTTTGTGCTTCATTGAGATGGTGGATGGTGCACATTTCTCATAGAGTCTTCTATGATGCCTTCGGAATGATTCTTCGGTCTTGAATCTCAGCTCTGAACCACTGATAATTGGTCCTTCTGTTCTCATTGACCACTCATTCTTTGGCACTGCTCCTTCTCGTCCTTGTCCACTCAATTTTGTCGAGGTAAGAATGCCTCATCTGTGTCATCGAATGCATTGCAGGAGGGGTAGTAGTAGAGGAAGAGCAATTCGCCCCCCCTCCTTGACCCACTCTGACTCGTCCCCCTCTAACTCATCCTCCCCTTTGAGAGCTCATTTCTCTGGATGCTACCCAACCACTAGCAGCGGTAGGGGGTGGGCTCAGACTGCAGGTTCTCAGCCTGTTGACATGGCTCCCTAGCCTCTTACTGCCTATGTATCATCTCTGCAACCTAGTCATTCTGCACAATTTCAATTTCACTACACGCTGGAACGTCCGTGCATAATAGCGACTATCTCGATGGAATTTAGAGAGGAGCCACAAAAATCTGAAGACCTAGCCCACAATACTCAGTACGGGCCACCACCAGCAAAAGAAAATCCCCTGGAAGCAGCTTAGGGACGCACAGAAGCAACGAAGCAGCTCAGGGATGCATAGAAGTAGCTCAGGGATGCACCATTCTAGGCTACTTCAAGAACATGGAAGAAACTTTGAGAGACAAGATGCAGAAGATGACATGGAGGTGTACAGGTGTCTCATAGTGGAAGAACCTCCTCCTCCTAATGACACCTAGCTGGTCAAAGTTTTTTAGGTTCTGGGTTCCTGGCTCCCAATACTATGGGTCTATTCTGGTGTTTTTTTTATGCAATGTTGTTAATTTTGATGATTGTTCAAAAAATTGTTCCATTCTAGCACTATAGGCTATTATCCATGCGTGGGCAGCAATCTCTTATAGTTTTGGACTGGTTTCCTTGGTGCAGGTAGTCTCTTTCTAGTCTTTTATTGCTAAACATGGCATAATTTGGGACTTGCTTTGTAGAGGCTAGTGCCTCCTTGTACTACTTCTGTTACATTAATAGAATTAGTCAAATTTAGAAAAAAAAGAATTCAGATAATTTAAAATAAATAATGAATTTTATTGGAGACTAATATTATCTACATCATTTGGGGTGTTGAAAAGTCATTTTATTATCCAAAGTGACTTTCAATAGCATTTTGGGATTACATATAAGTCTAGATTAATTTTAGCCCTAAATCTATGATAGTGTCAACAAGTTCAAAACTCTTGAAGGGAAAAAAAGATTTCTCAAGTACAACAGATTAAAATAGGTTGTATATCCATGTAAGGCTTAAATTAAAAATAATTTATCCCTCAATGTATTGATAGACGGAGGGTTATAATGGATGTATGCCCATTCTTTATATATGTGTGTGTATACACCATCTATCAACCTCATGCTCACCATAGAAGTAATTACTCATGACCAACAAACTAATAAAATATTTTAACCATGATTTTTTTCAATTATTTTATATAACTACACCTATGGTGTTTCGACTTCACAATAGACCTTCCCTCTTTCATTTAATTATCAATAATTATTTAGTGGATGGTATAGAATTAACCTCCATTGAATATGCCAAAATTCCTAGTAGTACTCACATATCAATGGTTATGATCTATTTCCAAGTTATTATGCTCTCTTAATTCATTTGTCTCAAATTAATTAAGTAAAAAGAATACCATATCAACATTTGTGCATGTGGCATTAATAAGCGATGGTATTGGCTCATTATTGTAAAAAAAAAACTATTTACATGTTAAGAATTTCCATAAGTGTGGATGAATCACTATGATTAATAATATTGTTACATGTATTTTACAAAGGTATACATATTTATCTCATATGTTAATTTCTTTTATAATTAATAACAATAATAATTTGAAAACTTTATAATTAGTTAATTTTTATGATTCTTTTAGTGTGGGAAATATGAGATGTATCATGGAGTAAGAGTTTTAATGCTTATTATGTATTTATGTCTCTTTGTGTCTACCACCACTTAATTTATATAATGACCCTATTGAAATATTTTACTCGGTATTGAAATATTTTATTTATGATCAACTTTAATTATATTATAATATATATATATATATATATATATATATATATATTATATATATATAATATATATAATATAAATATATATATATATATATGAAATTGATATTGAAATATATGTGATAGAATGGGCATTCAACTATTTTATTTAATAATAACATTAGAATAATTTTCAAAATTAACAAAATTATGCATCTTAGATTAAATATATAAATATTATAATTATGTCATCAAATCAATAATTTATTTTACATCTAATCCCTGAAAGTCTAATGCCTTTAGTGGATACAACACTTTCTCTATGACTAGATGTTCAGATCGAGTGGGTATTCACCTTCGCTCCAACCCCATGCTTTAGATATCACTACTTTTAAGTCGTTAGTTTCAAATGGGTGGTGGTACCAGAATGAAAGACCTTCTCGTTTTGTCAAGATGGTAGAAGAAATTCCTAATGTGGAGGTTTTTGCGCCTGAGTTAAAAGCACAAGCTATGCACTAACACAAACATAGCTTTGTAGGCCAATTCATGGTTATGTGGCGCTCCCTACATTTTCTGAGGTTTTGGGTTGAAAAATATTAGACTTCCATCATGAAGTGCCTTTTCAGCTTGCCTTTCTTCATAAAAAGGCTTTTTGCCTAGCTTTTCAAGAACAAGGGTGATCAAGGCTTAATCTTTGGAAGTATACCCTACTTCATAAGGGCCCAAGGGATATATCTGGATGTATGGAGCCCATATCAAAAACCTAAACGTAGTGTCCAATCTACCATCCCTATATGGGTAAAGCTCCCTTCTTTTCCCTACACTATTGGAATGATAGTACTTTTGGAAATATGGACGATCCACTAGGAACATACATTGATCGATCCATGCCACTAGAGGGGTTCTTCTCTTGTGAAGGGATATGTGTGGGGGTATATTTGGATGAGGGCATCCAAATAGCAATAACACTAAATATGGATAGTTAGACGCGTATTCAAGAGGTTTAATATGATCGAATTCTTTTTAAATGCAAAGTGTTCTGTTAATATGGCCACTTTTCAAGAAGATGGAAAATGAAGCAAGAGGAGTAGAAAAAACAAGGAAACAAAGGACAATAGTGAAAACAAGAAAGGGGAGAGGAGGCTTAGCTAAAAAATAGAATAATTTGTCAAAGTAGTGAGATCATAATGTGAACAAAGAGATAGGACTAGCTTCCCCTAAGTGATCCAATCAGAGGGGAGGGGAAGGATATAGTAAAGGAAAAAATGAGAAAAATAATAGTTCTAAAGTTCTCAAATTGGTGACTACAAAATAGGAAACTTTATAAACCAAATATTCAAGAATATGTACAAAATTTAGGACAGGGTGTGAACTAGAGAAAAATATTGCATTAGTTCCATGATTAGAAAATTATCCAGTAATAGAGTAGTAAACGCTAGAATAATCTTGAATAGGAACAATTCCTATCCCCTAAAAGTTGCAAATTTGGGCCTCCCTTTTGAAGGTCAAATGATGAGAATTCAAAACTAGAGAAGAGAGAAGAATTTGAAAGGATCCAACGGTGTTGGTCAATAGACTAATACAAAGGTAAGGCAAAAAAATGTAGAGAAGTTTTAGTAATGGGAGCACATTTAATATTAGTTTGAAAACTAAAAGGATTTTGGATTTAAGAGATCTGTGGTTTGTATCTTTCGAATTATTGACCGGAGAATCCACAGTATGAACATTTTTATACCAACGTTTCAAATCCCAAATGGGATCCATCATCAGGGTTAAGAATGATGATAAAAGAAGAGCAATCAAGACAGAATAAATACTTATGAGGGAAATTTTTAGGAACACACTGTCGGCTAGAATCTTAAATTAATTTTATTTTTATTTTTATTTTTACTTTTTATTTTTATTATTATTTTTATATTTTACTTTTATTTATTAAAATTTGAGGAGAATATATGTATAGATTTAAGTTTAAAGGATTGAATAAATTTTTTATTATTAATTTAATTTCTATGTAAATTAATTTAATATATTAAATTAATTCATATTAACAATTATAAATATTTATAATTGATTAATATGATAATTAATATATTAATTAATAGTTATATAGAAAATATTATAACATTAAAATGTTAATTAATATGATAAATAGTTAATACTAGATATAAAGGGATAAATTTTTTTAATTCATATAGAAATACTAGGATAATATATCAATTTCTATATATAAATTAAATTAATATATTTAACCAAATCATATTAACAATTATAAATAGTTAATATTTATAATTAATTAATATGATAACTAATATATTAGTTAATGACTATATAGAAATTGATATATTAAAGAATTTTTAATGATAATAATTCTATGATAAAAAATTACTGACCACTGACACTCCTTGAAGACTAAGCACCACATCTGTCTGGAAAACGCATCTATTATCGCAAGGGAAGAGCAACATCAGAGGCGAAAGATCAGAGAAGCACTTGAGATTATTAAGCATCCTCATAATCTGAACAGAGACAATGGTATGGAGATTAGCGGGAGCTGGCTTCCCTTGATCAGTGAAATCAAAAAGCGCCAACCCATCCCCAGGTAAGGCCTTCAGCAGGTATGTTAACCCTACCCTATTCTATTATCAGTGGTCAGTAATTTTTTATCATAGAATTATTATCATTAAAATTCTTTAATATATCAATTTCTATATAGCCATTAACTAATA
>APFE031469896.1:66541-115752 GCA_000404065.3 Pinus taeda
CTTTAGAAGAACAAAAAAAATGGGTCACAAATATGTTGGGTTATGACTTTGAAATCATCTACAAAAAAGGGAAGACAAATGTTGTTGCATATGCACTCTCAAGAGAGGATGGGAATGTGGAAGCATTGTTTTTTGCTATTTATTTTATCCAACCAGATTGGATAAACGAAACAAGGGATGAATAGAAGAAGGACGAAGAAGAGTGGCCAGTCATTTAAAAGTTTCAGAAGATCCCAGTTCAAGCAATATTGTCAGAACTTGAGAAGGAAGGAAAGATCATATTGGAACCTGAAGAATTCACAGATACAAGAAGTTGACAACTAGGAAATCGATCAATTTCAAAGTATCTCATCAAGTGGAAGAACTTACCCGCTAAAGGTTCCACATGGAAGGATGAGAATTTTATATAGAAGCATCAAGAGTTACTAAAGCGTTGAGGACAACGCTTTTTTAAGGAGAGGGGCTTGTTAGTTCCCTATACTACTCGTGTGACCCCTTATTGTTATTAGTACAACCTCCTTATTATATTTTTGTGCCCATTTAGTCCCCATATTGTTATTATTGTGCCCCATAGAAGCCCACAATTGTTATTATTGTGCCCTTACATTATTATTGTTGTGTCGGCTCTGATTATATTATGACCCCATAGAATCATGTTTATAGAAAGGAGGTATTGTCATTTGTATCATCCAAGAATTTTTCATTTGTGTAATGTAAAGGAGGTTTTCCCCTCGAAGAGGCTGAATTCTAAGGCGTTTATCTCTCTTTTCTATCCTTTTGTGAGTTGGTTTCATAACAGTAGGGAAATATATAGGCACATGAAAAAAAATGGAAAATACAGAGGGTAAGATGGATCATTCATGCTAGCTTTAAGGGCCCAGACATAGGTTCAACTTTAGTTGCACTAACAAAAAAAGCCTTACACCACCGACCCTTTCGGCAATGATGTGCTTGCACAGATCACAGTCTCACCTGAGGTGATATTGGGGGATTATGGAACTAGGTTTCCACATCAAGAAGGATATGTATTGTCGATCTTGACTTAGTCTTACTTACATATCTATTCTTGTGCTACGAAACCTTACTTAATATCATACCAGAACTGATCTATTCATACAAAAGAATAATTCGCAGATCTAGAACTCTACCTAGTATGAATAAATCAATCGACCTTAATTGCAATTAACTGTGACAATATTCACATATCAATTCTGATCGTATATTTCGTTATGCAACACAAAAGTATGCAGTAATCACATAAACTAGTGTAAAAAAGGTAAGTACGTATATATGACTTCAAAATAGTCTTTATTAACTTCAAATCTTCACAATTACAATATTTCTTACCCTGTGCAAACAGTTGTCGGGGCTTGTGCACAACGCTGCAAACTTACAAAGGTCTCCACACACAGCTCCAGGAGCCTTCCCCTTCGCTCGAACATAAAGATAATGACAATTACAGAGAAAACATTAAAACATTTCCATCATAACATGCCTTTGAATTACTACGACAACCCTTTATATATATTTTCCCCTTACAATACCATGGTTCATAAACCATTCTTGGAACTTAAAACATACAAATTAATCTCATCTTTTTACAAGATAAACCATTTTGACCCACCCTAAATCCCCTATGAATCTTAAAACACTACGTGAAGTGCTTTCTCCTCCCTAAAATGCAGGTTCTTTACAAAACTTTAACAAAATGTTTGACCTAGGGGGACCTTACGCAATAATGCATTAGTGACACATGATCAACTATAAGAAGAAATAGAAGAATTTTTAGTATATCATAAAGCCATGAAAGAGGAACAAGAGATTTGGAGCTTGAAATCCCAAATTATTTAGTTAAGGGTTCGAGATATGAACACAAATTTTTTTTACAAGTAAGCAAAAATTTGATTTTTGGAAAACAATATTAGAGAGGTTGTTGCAAGAGGTAGAAAAAATTTAGATTTTGCATAACAAAAAGAGAAGGCAATATTTCACTTCAGAAATCTGTATAGTGCCACATTCCTTAACTACCTTGAAGTGGAAAATTAAATGCAGGAAGATCCTAAGTTTATTTTACAACATGACAATGAATTATGTACAAAAGAACTGATCAAAAAATAAATCATGGAATATGCCTCTTCCTTCAATATAGTCAAAGCACCAACACTAGTTAGAGGCTCTACTAATCTTTACCAATAGTTTCAAGAAGTAATAAAATTTATTTTTACCCAATAGTGGGTTATATTTTAAAGAATAATTTTTTGAGAGGAAGAATGAATTACTCCTTTTTATCCATGATCACAAAGGATATACATATTTATTTTCATCATGGTTCCAACAATTATCACTTTGTAATATCTCTTATCAAGTGATCTTAAAGATATTGACCAAAAAGGCTCAATCTTATTTTACTTAATATTATCTCAAAAAATCAAGGAGTCTTTTGCATTAGCGATAGATATTTGGTAATATCATCCTGAAAGGAAAAGGTGATCATCGAAACAAATATGGAAAATTCATTTATCAAAGTAAGTCATGAATTTCTTTTAAAGGTAATGGAAATATTGGGCTTTAATGATAAATTTACTTGATGTGTTTCCTTATGTATCAAAGCACCATGGATTTCCCCTTTGGTTAATGGAAGAGTGGTTGGTTTCTCATTATCTTCTTGATGCATTCATTAATGATTCCTTCTATCTTCCTTATTTTATATTCTCTTGGAATATTCTCCTACACACAAGTAGGAATACAAAAGGAGTTGAGGAAGCATGTTGGACACCTAATCCTCTAAGGGTTGGTGTTGAAGTTGAACAACCAAAGGGAGTCCAAGAGACCTTGGAATATGAAATCCAATAGTCACTCCCATGTATTATCATTTGTTGATAATAGATATACTCTCATGTTTATCTTTCATATTGTGTTGTCTCCATGTATGCATTTGACATGGTATCAGAGTTGCAAGCATATTCCTACCCCACATAATTACTCTGAGCCTAATTTTACATATATGTTGTCTGCCATTTCCAACCCATAAAACTGTCCTTCAGTAGTTCTACAACAATGAACAATTTTTAGCATTTGTTTGTAGTCTGAAATCTACTTAATTTAGCATTTTTGTGTACACCAACACTCTGGATTCTCTGGGTTAAGCGCTCTCCTCAATTTTACCGATTTATGATTGTGAGTTGGTGTCTCCATGCAAGAACGAACTATGGTACATTATTGGATGATGGCTCGGTCGAACTGTGACAATTTTGTGTTAAAATCACTAAAAATAATGTGCATTGAAGTTTTAAATTGACTATGTATTGAATTATCTTTGTTCTCTGTTGGAGTGATCGGTTTTCTCCTCCATAGTCTACTCATTGGCCAATACTCAGTCCACTTTGGTATATGGCTTTGTGTGATATATGCGATTTTTTTAGATTCTATTCCAACTTCACCTCTATGAGATTTGACCCATGACTGGAAACAACTTTCATTATAGTTTTCCCTTCTGGTATTTCAAAGAATATTTTAAGTGCTTCTTTCTTTGAGTTTTTCATCCCACAGTACGTTTAGCATATGTGGTATTTTATATGGATAGCACCCTCGGAAGTGTGATGGCTCTCGTGCTAAGTTATTTATGGTTTTGTAGTTCATCATGTCAAATCTCCGTAAAATCAACCCATTCCCCGATTTCCACCATTCTCATCCTCTCATAATAGAAATATAGATTTCATAGGTATAATCCACCCTCTGCCTTGATCGATGTATCTCAAATCACCTTCTGTTCTTCCTTCAGAACTTTCTTGAGCTTCTTCCTTTGGCCATTCAATGAAAAAGTACTCAAACCTATCAGAAATTCATCGTTAGACAGCGATTCCATCACATCCTTCACCCAAAACCTCTCCTTATTCTAAGCCCTCTTTTTTGACTTCTCAGAAATTACAGCAGCCATGATTTCATCTTCGCCACTATAGGATTCATATTTATTCAGTTTATTGGAACCTGAGGATCTCTTCGAGCTCAAAATTCTCAAAAGCTTTTTCGGAGACCCACAGAAACAAGCCCTAGCAGGAGAACACGGTCTCTAAGAGTGCACAGACGGTTATCACACCATGAATGATCTTGAAGTCCTCTTAGGGGGTCTGCCACTCGTTGGATATTTCTCTATGGATAGGTGAAAAAATTACAGGAATGAATTCTTCGTCTTAGGATATTCAACCAATCCTCAACCAGAAGTAGAGAGCATGGGTGTTCCCATGACTACCATCTCCTCTTCTTCTGAAGATTTACTAATCGAATAAGATTTTCTTTACTCTAAACAAATAAAGTCCCCAATGTTATGGGTAAGTCAGTCTTCAAAATCTTCATTATCTCTTCGAGCATCACAGTATCCATATTTTATAATACATCTATACAAGTCGAATTTTCTAGGGCTAACATGCTCAATAAGATATCATTCATTTGTTGGAACATATGGTACTATGATAGACTTGATGCACATAAGGACAAGACTCTGATGGAGCGCTAAAAAATTTGTCACAAAGTGTGAAAGAATTGGAGGTGGTGATTCCCTCTTGATAAGACGAGCACCGGAAATATCAGCAGCTTATTTTGAGGAAGGGCTTCGCTTCTGAGACTGTTTACTGTTTTTCCATTTCATATGCCCTTTGAATCTCGACTAGAAGTGTTCCGACTCACACAGAACCATAGAAGGGTTTCCATGACGGAACCAAAGAAACTACAATTGCACTTGTCACCCATGATGCATATCGTTCTGTAATACTCCTTTCCTCTGTCAATTGGCTTATTTCATACTCAAAATATACAAAGGAATTAGAATCTTTCTATGACCAATTTGACCCAAATTTTATTTCTATTAGGACTAAAGCTCGTGAAGTGTAGGAGTGGGAGGATGATTTGAATGAAATTGTCCAACTTGTTGGCAAAGACGCTTTAGCAAAAATTGATAAAAAATTTCTAGAGACTGCAAATCTTCTCAGGAAAGACTATCTAGCTCAGGATCCACTTTCAATACATTAGCTAATCAAGCTATAGAAAGAGGAGTTGGTACTGATGGAAACTTGGGAGACCTTATTTACAAATTAGTGTCCCAGTTTAAGATCTTGCAAAAGGAGAGCCTTCCTTGGTACAAAAGTTTAGTAAATTATATGAAGAGTTGATGGTAGGTTTCTACAATATTGAAGATGAATATCCATAAGTTTATAACTATTAATGGTGCTTGCTACAGAAGTTTTAGTTTCTAGTTATTTCCAAGAGCATACTGTTAATCTAGAGCAGCTTAGTCTTCTGCACATCTGTATTTTTCGATGTAGGGTGATTTAAATTATTGAAAATAGCCAACATATTTCTTGATGTGCCGCAAGTTTACTCATAGTGATTAATTTTGTAAAGATAACAAGCCGATCTATTAATTTCCATTTTTCTCTAGCATAAAAAAAAAAGGTAGAGATGCTTCAGTACTCTTTTATTGTAAGTGAAACTGACATTAATTAGTGAGGTATTATATCTATTAAACACGTTGATACATTCCATTGTTAATGGGAAGGTAAAAATCAATAAAGGCTCTCTCTCAAAAATTCAGACATGTCTACAATATGTTCAAGAATAGATTGATTTGTTACAGCTTGAATCACAACTACAGCAAGAGGAGTTATAGAAGTATAGTCATGATTATGAACTTGTTTTTGTTCAGAACAATTCTCCTTTTCAGTTAGAAATTGACTCCCATGAACATGCACAAACTAACCAAGATAGTGAAGTTGAGGCTAATTCAAGAGTAGATGTGAATGAAGATTTAGAAGTACAACCTACACTTCCCAAACCAATCATCAGACCTTGGGAAGAGCTTGCCCATAACAAGCAAAACCAGACTTGGATATGATAAGAAGGTTTCCTTTCACATTCCAGATTACTCAAAACCCATCCAGTTTCAGAGTGTTGGACTCCTTCATGACAATTCATCTTCTGTTGTTCCAGATTCTCCCCTCTTCCACAACAACATCAATAGATTGTGAAATGACAACACTATGACTGAGTTGTCCATATGAAATATCACTATTTTGATCTTCAACTATGTAAGAACTATCATAAACCAATCATTCTTCAAACATATGCTTCAAAAACAAGCCCCCTACAAGAAAAAAGATTCATCTTGAATGGATCACTTCTTGGCAATGGGCTTCAACAACCAAGAATATATTTCAGTCATATGTTAGAACTTGTTCTAGAGTATTGCAAAATCTTGCAGTTGAGTTTTCTCCATCATTTCACCTTGTATCTGAGAGGGGAGGGAGTAATGGTCATCTACAAGCTTCAAAGCCACATCAAGCGAGCCTAAGCCACAATTTTCCATACCAGATTCAGAGTTGTAGCCAAAGAAAAATATGCCCTTGAGCATGTCTTCAGTTGGTGATGCCTCTTCAAATAATTGGGGACACTTCCTCTACCAGAAGACTTCAGCTTCTTTCCAGTTTTGGAAGAGTTCCAGGAATTTCATAAAGCATTCCAAAGTTGGTGGTAATCCTTAAACCATCATAGGTTGAGACCTCCCTTTTCAAGTTGAGATTCTCCCTTTTATGCGAGGTGAGACCTCCTTTTCATGGTTGAAGGTTTCCCTCTTCAAAACATAAGGAGCACATCCTCTAGTAGAAGACCTTGATTTCTTGCCAAACATGGAAGAGTTCTGGGAACTACACTGAGCATCCCAGTGTTGGTGGTCATCGTTAAACCACCTCCCTTGATACGAAAATTTCATAGAACACATTCAGCCTAGTGCTTCCATGCATTTGCCCATTTTGTATTAAATCTCTCTTCTTGGTCTCATACATAACCCTTCAGATAAAGGAGGGGAATGTTGGATACCTAATCCTCTAAGGGTTGGTGTGGAAGCTCAACAGCGAAAGGGAGTCCAAGAGACCTTGGAATATGGAATCCAATGGTTACTCTGATGTATTATAAATGTATATCATTTGTTAATAATAGATGTACTCTCATGCTTATCTTTCATATTCTCTTGCTTCCATGTGTGTGTTTGACAAAGATTTTGGATTATATATATATATATATAGATATAGATGAAATGCATCAAACTCCCAATTTGTTAATGACACAATCTTCTTGGGGATGCCTCTATAATAATAGCTACAAGGATTTCAAAGAAATGATATTCATTTCTTGAATCCCTTGGAGGAAAAATGAACTCAGGGAAATCTCATATTTGTACATGAAATGTACCATTAACAAAGCAAAGACAAATTGGAAGAATTTGTTGTTTTCAAATAGTTAAGTCATGGAAGGGATTTGAACACGTTCGAATTCCAATCTACCTAAAACAACATTCATCTGATGCATGGGAAGGAGTACCAACAATATTTAAAAGGAAATTTTTCTATGAGTTTGATGGCTCAAACTTGTTGGGTGTGTTTTTCTTTTAAATGTAGTTCTCTCTACTCTTCCTTTATACCGATTATTCATTCTCTTAGCTTCGTGGAGCATCCTTTCAACTTTAGAATAAGAGGATTGCAAATTATTACAAGAATGTGGTAGGGAAAGATCCAAAAAAAAATATTTTCTTAAACTAGATTTGGTGAAGGACCCTAAAAATCATGGGGGTTTGGGAATACATATCCATTTCTAATGAATAACACAGTGAGAGAAAAACAAGTTTTGATATTTTTCCTCTAAGAGGAGGACTAGTGGAAAGCAATCTTGAAGGAAGAAATTGTTCGAGGAGAAAGACCTCGATGTTTAGAATACATATAGATAATGAAAATAATTTTCTCTATCTTGAAATTATTTGTTTCATAATCCTCACTCATCTTCTCAGGGTTTTATTGCAATGCAGGAAATGATAACAATATTAATATATGGATTAATAAGATTATTGACCGAAGGCCTCCTAATAAATTTCATTGATTCCTCCCCCTCCAAGAATATTTTTGTGTTCAAAGGAAATTACATTCGCTCATATCTCCAATTGGGATGAGGATGAGAATTAGATGACTTATAACTTAAGGAATGCTTCACCATATATCCAGTCACTCACTTCCAAGCTTTATAAGTGGATGATAGGTTTTTTTCATTGGAGAAAGGAGGATGAAGATCAAATCAGTTGGCATGTTTCCAATTATTTAGTAAAAAAGGGTTATGCATATATTCTCTTTTCTTCTAGTGTGCCTTTGAAGCTCAACATATACCGAAAAATATGAAAGACTAATTCTAATAAAAATGTGAATTCCTTAACTTGGCTACTTACACTTAAAATATTGAGATCTGATCTTAGAAAGAGAGACATCCATGGCCTCTCAAGGTGCTCGTATGCAAGAAGCAAGTTGAAGCCATCTCCCATAGTTTTTTTGAATATGTATATATGAAAAAGGTATGGAGAGAGGAAACATTTCCTCTCAATAGTAGAGTAGAATGACCATTTTGTTTGCAATAAATTTCTTCCTCTTGGGGAAAAAATTAAAAAGGTTGCCTTATGGAAACCTCTTCTCAAAATGTATTGGGAAGCCCTTTTATAATTTATATGCTAGAAATATTTAGTTTCTAGGAAAAATGCAAATCTTTAATATTGTTAGAAATTAATTAACATAGAAATGGAACATATAAAATATTGCATAAACGTAAACACATAAAAGAATAAAACAAGAGAGACATAGATATATATGGTTCACCAAATTTGGTCTACTTACATGGAGAAACAACCAATCCTTGTATTTATATTATCTAAAAAATTGAAGAGATACAAGTTACAACCAATCCACTATAATTTATTCTTTTCTCTCACATAGTGTCTCCTCTTTTCTTCGAGAAAAAAACAATACACAGTCATAATACAATTCTCTCATCTAAACTCATGGTTGCCTTCTAGGAAAAAAACCTTAAATTAACATAACTTCTAACATCACATCTTCTTCCTAATGAAACCCCGAGGTTTAATATGAAATTACAACATTTTATTAGGAAAACTATGAAGTAATTTTCCCTTCAGTGGCAATGCCCCTGAACCCCCATCAGGGGGGCTCCAAATAATTGCAACCACCCCCCTATGAATTTCCTGTAGTATATTTGGGGCGGGGGGGTGGTTGGGAATACCCACCCCCCACTCCCCCCATTAGAGAATGGGATCTAACCATGACTGAAAAAAACAACCTTTGAGCAATCAGGAAGATAATCAAGCTCCACAACCAATAATATCCCACTGGGAGACTAATTATATCAACTCCATCATTATTTCATTTGCTCGAAAATGTTTCCACTTGGACATAGTTGTTTCTCATCTTGACCATCATACTTAACAACCAACTAAAACTGAGCAGAAACATAATTTCTCCCCGGTTACCACCTTTGTCAACATATCCGTTGGATTCTGGCTAGTGTGTATCATTCTGTCTTTAATTTCTTGTCTTCCATAATTGACCATATGAAATGGTGCATGAGTTGTATATGTTTTGTCTTGGAATGAAATGTTTAGTTCTTTGAAAGATGATTGGCACTCTGGTTGTTACTCTATAGCCTACCAATCTCCTGCTTCTTGCCCAATTCATGCTTAAACCTTTGTAATATTTGCTAGCCTATGTAGTACTAACATATTTCGCTCTTAGTGTTGAAAGTGCAACAATGTTTTGAAATTTTGAAACCCAACTGAAAAATTTTCTACCCACAATAAACAAATACCTTGTGGGGCTCCTCATGTTATCTCTATCAACTTCCATATTTTCATCAACATGTCCCTATAAAATAATGTGAGCCTCCAATTATAGTCCTTCATTAGTGGTACCTCTCAAATACCTAAGAACCAACTTCACTACCATCCTACTTTCTTTCATGTATTGTTCATATACCTTCTCACAACCCAGACTACGTGTGCAATATCCAACCTTCTACACACCATTTCATACATTAAGCTTCCAACTGGTCATTTGTATTGAACTTTAGACATTTAATTAATATCTTCATGGGCCTTGCAACATATATACTTACTTAGTTTTGAATAGCTAGCCAAATATTTATTAATTGGTTTTTCATTATGCATATTAATTCTTTTCAACACACTTTCTATCTACTCACTTTGAGACATACAATAGTAATATAATATAACTTCCATAATTTTTTTTATGATAAACAAAGTGGTCAGAGTGACATCTAGTATAATCTTGCTCAAACATAAACCTATAAAATTTTATATACATGTTGACGGTACTCGACTTGCCAAAAAAGTGGATCTCCCCAGTATGAAGTCCCAACTAGACCTCACAACGTTTGGTGTGGGTCTCATGTCGATTACGATGGCACACTTTCCATTATCTTAGAGATTTGCTTTATCTCTTGCTTTTCATCACATGAGAGTGTTATGTGTGTATCTTCAAAAGTGAAATGTGTATGCCTGGTGAGTGCCTAATGTAACTTTGCGTTCAGGTTCTCTTACTGTAAGGGAGAGGGTAAAAGAGAGCCTCTCTATGATAGGTAATAGTACCACCCAGGGAGAGTGCATGCAAAAACAAGAAGGGTTTTTCCAGTATCCAACAGAATAGTCCACATCGGATGCAGCAGTTGCTAAAACCAAAGTTGAAGGGAAAAAACGTACACCGTCCAACATAGTAGTGCACATGGGGGTGACAGCTATTATAACCACAAAAATAAGAATGGTATGTCTAATTTCATACAGAGTAGTCCACACAAATGAGACATCAGTGATAAAAAATACAACACATCTTCAACAATATATGTACTAAAATAACCAAAGTAGTTCAACTATCTTAGTACATGTTAAGAAGACATGCATTACAAACATTTAAATAATAGTCTTACAAATGGATACAAAATATGCCTGAAAACATGCTGGCCTAAGATAGACTTCTAAATTAAGAAACAGGTCCAGGACACATATATACACCATACATCAGTAGCCCTAGTAGTGGGACATTGGAGCCACACCTCACTCCTCAAAGAATAGACTAAATACTCCTAAGGATATGTGGGAGGAGCCAAGGTGAAAATTCCTCTTCTCAAATAATGAGGGGGTATATATAGCCAAGAGGGATACCTGACCCTTGCGGCTCTTTGACTTCCCTCATGAGTGTTTGACTTCTAGTGAATTTTCGAGTTACATGACCCTTCAACCTCATATTTGTGTATCTTCGAATTTCACATTACATTACATTTGATTACAACAAGTATGGCCCATAGTAGTGATATTTCCAAGACAACTCATGAAAAAACTCAACAAGACACTGTTGACATGTACTAGCTAACTGTGGTGTCTTTTCTGAGTTGCTATGCTGTTGAGTGATGGGTGTGCTTTAAGTGTATCATGGCTTCTCCTCCACATGGAAAATTGTGTGGGGCCTTCGTTGGTCATGGTATTTTCTTGATTCACTTTCTTTTTGATGTGCTCCATATGTTTTTTCAACTACGAGTAGGTCTTCTAGCATGCACCCCTTCTTCATTCCATTCATTGTGGCTCCATGTTTCATCAATGTACCTTTTACTAAAGTCACTCATGAAGAGACAATAAGAATTAGAGCTTCCACATACTAACCAACAACGTTTATCAAAACTTTAGGACATCAATAAGGTAGAGGCTAAAACTGTGTGAGACATGATGCAAAAGGTTTAATGATGCCTTTAGAAATTTTACTTACCCCATTGATCCCAATCACTAGTGGGATTGGTTCATCAAAGCATCGTTGCCACTCACTTCGACACTACTGACTCAGAAGAGGATTGAAACCCTAAAAGATGTGCTTGAAGAAGAAACCAAGATCGAGGCTATGGTAGGATATCCTAATGAATGGCAAGGGGGATCAATTTCTAATGATCCTACTCTCATAGGGTTGTAGTAGTAGATCATTGATATGACTAAGAAGATGATAGACATGAACCTAGTGTGACTTGTGTGAGTTCCAATGTGGTATACCAATTGCCACATTGAAGGGAATCACACAATTGAATGCTCAATATTGAGGGGTCCTAGCAATCCCTTCATGGTAGCGGGTCACTCTACATCCTTACCCACCATGGGAGTTGTACAAATTGGTATGCAAGGCTTATATATAGGTTACACATTGTTTCATAGTTTTCCAAACCAATAGGGAGCATCACTGAACAAATACTGTGAAATATTATGAACGTATGGGAATCTTCCACGCCTCTCTGTTATTTTACAAAAATCTTTGAATGTCCCTAACAACGTTTTCTATGGATTTTTTGGCTCAACAACTTACCACACCGATCCGCATAGGGCCTTAGATGCTCTATCTTATCAGCTAGATCATTTCCCCTTTATAATTAATGAAACGCCTCAAGGGAAATGACGTGGAGGAACAAGTGGGGGTAGAACGAGAGGCAGAGGTTTGATATGTTTCTATAATTGTGTCTAAGAGGGGCATTTTGCTAGAGACTTCCCACTACCCAAAATAAATTGCTGCTCCCATTGTAGGGTCAACACGAATGCAATAGAAATTCCCCATAATTAATTGCTAGGTGGGAGGAGTGAAATCAGAAGAAGGGAATGAATTTGATTAATAAAAAAACTTCGAGAACCTAAACCACATTTGATGTCAAACATTATCATATTCATCTAGAGAGGATAAAAGACTAAAGCTGACTCGAGGGCAACTGAGAAACCAAGAGTCATAAATCCTACCTAGAAAAAATGCTCTTATGATTCTAACTAGTAGAATAAGTACTAAAAAGATGCCACATAGATCTTCAAACAACTAATTTTAACCGATGGAAGCCAAGGGGAGAAACTAGAACTATCGAAGTCTAGAATCCCAAGGCTGCTACACAACATTTGCTAACCTGTAGTAGAATGGTTCAACTTGTTATTGCAAATAGTAAGAGATGTCCATATGCCATGGCAGTTGTGAAAGAGGCTTAAGGATGATGTCAAATATGGGAAGCTCTTGGAAGGTCTCATCTCTACGAATCTTCCTGAAATTCACTCTAGACTAGTGTGTAGGAACAAGAAAAAGGAGAGGAAGGGAATTTTGTGTCAATTCCAAAATCGCAAGGTTCTATATGAAATATACTATGTTAGATTTAGGTTCATACGTAAACATATTACCAAGGAAGACCTAGGAAGCCTTGGGAGAACTTAAGCTAGCATTATCCCCGATTTAGCAGCGTATGGATAATCAATATTGCATACTCCCATTTTGAAAATTGGAATATTTGGAAGTAGAATTAGCAAGACTAAATACATATGCACACTTTGAATTCATATACATCATGGGAGATAAGATCCCCTATCGTACATGGTTGGCGATAGATTGGGCATACAAATACTATGTAATGATTGACTTAAAAAGGGAAACAATGAATTTTGAAATGGGTAAAGTAATGATGATTCATCACATGGATCCTTATCAAGGCTCTAGGTTCACTCAACCTATCAATGACAGAGAAGAACCTGAATTATGGGTTGATTTGTTAGATGAGTGTTAACAGCTCTGAAGTCAATTCATAAGTTCCATGGGATGATTGGCAGCAAGGAGGACATGAGATCCAATAGACGTGATGCACAACTATCTCTCATATCCATTGGGTTAGTATAGAGGTATGAGACTGATATTATTTTTATTGATGAAGTTGATTTCAACATTTGGGAGCTGCACAAGATACCCTTGTTGCATGCCACCCTTCAAGTAACATCGATAACTTAGTGGTGATCTTGTTGCAACCACCTCCAAGAATGGTAGACAATCAAGTCCACATTGATATGTTAATTTGGGTATTAAGAAGGCCACATGATAAATCTCCTTAAGTACCAAGCACAAGCTGACCCTCACTAGCATATCCAGAACTATAAAGATAAGTGGACCAGTGAGGGACTTTCCTAGTGTGTGTGGGTGCATAGGTTCATCCACACCCTAGGAAAGCCCCATAGGCTTGGTATCTTAAAGACGAGATAAAGAGGTAGACTAGTGAGAGGGACCACATGAAAACCTAATTTGTTCGTGATTTCTCCTTTGCTAACAAATATGAGAGGATAAAATTTTCTTGAAAGAAGTCAAGAGGGTCCTATTCCCATCAACAAATATTATTATGGAATATTGCAACTAGGATGTCAACAATCATACCTATGATTTAGGATTTCATGAGGTTTTGGCTTGTGGGAAGGTAAATGTTGAACTTGGCAAAGATGATTTGTAAGGATTAAGGAACCTGAACTTTAAATAGTCCAAGAAGGAACGAGACATAGAAAATGGTCCTATAATGACTAGCCCATAACTACGACCTCTTAAACTGTAGAAGCATAACATCATGACCAAAGATAAACCAAAATTGGCTTCCATCAGGAGCTATTTTGACAAACATACCACGAAGGAGATCTTCAATATTTTGAAGGAGTACGAGGATCTTTTCCCTTCATCCATTACATAGCTCCAAGGAATTAAATGGGATTTGCTAGAAATGAATATCATGCTAAATCTATAGGAAAAGCTAGTAAGACATCAATCGTAACAACTAAACCCAAGGATCAAGGTGAATGTGAAGAGAGACATCAAAAATATTCTAGAAGTGAGCCCCAACTTTTTAATTAATGAAGTTGAGTGGGATATTGTTATCATCATTCTGAATGAGAAGGATTTTGAAGAGATCCAGGTATTTGTAGATTACATGACATTGAATAATGCCTACATCCATGATAACTTCCCTACTCCATTCAGTGATAAGGTCCTCTATAATATTGTAGGTAATGAGGCATATTCCTTCATGGGTTGATTCATAGGCTATCACCAAGTTCACATTGTAGAAGAAGATAAGACGAAAAACAGCTTCACAACTGAATAAGGCTCTTGTGCATACCATATATTGTCGTTTAGATTAAAGAATGCACTTGCAATTTTTTCAAGCATCGTGATTGTTGCGTTCCACAACTATATTCACAAGTTCCTAGATGTGTATATGGATGATTAGTCAATATACAGTTTATTGAAGACACACTCCAACTTTC
The DNA here is from genome assembly GCA_000404065.3 of Pinus taeda. Lineage (NCBI taxonomy): Eukaryota > Viridiplantae > Streptophyta > Pinopsida > Pinales > Pinaceae > Pinus > Pinus taeda. The sequence goes on from APFE031469896.1 coordinate 81,513, forward strand.
TCAAGGTAATTTTTTTATCATTTCAGACAACTATAGATTTATTTGAGCTTAAAGGAGTGAATTTTTCTATCCCCGTTCACACATTGTTGGCGCATATAGCTTGCAATTAGTGAGTGCATGTCGACCCTTCCAAGGTTTCAATAGTTCTAAATATCACCCCACCAACCAATTTAAAGAAGTTAAGATCAACTCTCGGCCACATAAGATACTAGTACATGTTCATGCGTAATTATTCTCTAATTATTGCCCCATTGGAAAAGTTACCAAAGAAATTTGAGGGGTTCACTTGGAACGATGAATGTGATTTTGCCTTTAAAGTGTTAAAGGAGAAGCTAACAAGTGCATTGATCCTGGTTTACGTGGATTGGAATAAACAATTTCATGTCAATATTAATGCATTATGGGTCACTTTGGGAGCTATTTTGGCCTACTTGGAGATGGTAATTTGGACCACACAATTTATTTCACCAATAGAAAACTCTCCATTGTAGAGAGGAAGTACACTACTACTAAGTGTTATGCTCTTATGATGGTGTATTTGCTACATAAATTCAGGCACTATCTTTTGGGTGGTCCCTTTAAGTTCTTCACTGACCACTCTGTACTCAAGTATCTTGTCAATAAGCCTATGTTGGAAGGGAGGATTTGCAGATGGCTCTCGTTGTTTCAGGAGTCCAGAATCAAAGTCATCGTGGAGATAAGAAGGATGAATGTAGGGCCTCAACATATCTCCCAATAGTAGTCATGTGAAGCAGGAGGGTTAATAGACAACCAACTACTGTATATTGATTTGTTTTGTGTTGAAGCCATCCCTAACTATTTGGAAGATATTGCATTGTTCTTGGCCACAGGAAAATGTTTGGAAGAGTAAAAAACAATCCAGAGAAGGAATATGGTGGTTAGAGATACAAATTACATGTTGATCATAGTCCAATTACAGAATATGGGTCTCAACCATATACTACATCGATATGTCCTCAACAATGAAGAGGAAGATGTGATATCAGAGTTCAACTCTAGAGTTATGGGAGGGTATGTAGGGGGAAAGATACTGGGATAAAAGTGCTACAAGGAATATTTTGGGCCAAACTCTTCTATGATGCAAAATAGTATGCCAAGAAATGTTATGTTTGTAAACAGGTAGGGCGACCATCGCACAGGGATGAACTTCCTTTACAACCTATAAGCATGCTCAAGGCTTTCAAAAAGTGGGTTGTGGACTTCAGAGGGCCTATTAATCCTATGATGCATCACTCACATTCCCTATACATTATTATTGCTACAAACTATCTCACCCATTGTGCCAAAGTTGCACATGTTTAATATTTTACTAGTGACACCACTGTTTTGTTCATTTTCGAAATTATCATCACTCAGTTTGGGTGTCCCCAAAGCCTCACTAGTGACCATGGGACCCACTTCATTCATGAAATAGTCCCTGTATTGATGCATAACTTCATGATCCAAAATTATAAAATTTGACCCTAACATCTGCAGGTAAAGGGCATCATTGAAACTTTCAACAATATCCTAAAGAAGGCCCTCACCAAGATCTATTCTTCCAACCGAGATTATTGGGACAAGAGGGTACAATCTATCTTATGGAACTACTATAGCACTGTAAAATGACTGCAGAAACATACATTGTTATGACTTTTTTATGTCTCATAAGTTGCAGTAGCTACTGAATTTATCATTCCTAACCTCTTTATAGTGCAGACCACTTAGATGATAGAGGACAAGTCAATTACTGAACGGTTGAATGAAATATGGGAGTTAGATGAAGCTAGGCTTCTAGCTAATTTTCACCAACTTGTTGAGAAGGAAAAACAAAAAGCATGGCAAGACCGACACATTAAGAGGAATACCTTCGCAGTTGGGAACAACATTCTACTATATGACAGTAACTTTCGAAGGAATCCTAGGAAGCTCCAAATGCATTCGGTTGGGAAATTAATTGTTAAGGAAGTATGAGACTTTGAATCTGTTAATATTGCACAACTAGATGGGATTTTTTTCTAAGTTGGGTGAATGATGCACCGCTTAAGCCCTTCCATGTCCCACAAACTTCTTAATCACTTGGTTGATCTCCAAAATGGGATCGTAGTTAGGTTTAAGATTGAGTCAATTAGGTAAATTTAATATTGTGTCAGTTATGTTAGTTGTGAATAAATATACTTGCACTAGGTCTATTAGTTTAGTTTAGTGCACTCCTTCACAATTGCTTGTGGTTGGGGAACACATGTGACAACTGTCTTGTCCGTCATAATCAGTAATAATTTACAACATCTTTTTGAATTTGGTTTAAATCTCTCCTGTAATATCCTTGACACATTTTTCTTATCATCTTTTTGGTTTTGTCGTCATTTCATAATAATTGGCCATAATGAGCATTTGGCTTTCGAGTTTTTAAGTCATCCACCTAATGTCTAGGTCATAGTCGCTATTGATGCTATGATTTGAATCCATTATAGCAATTTGTCATATTTATTTGTTAAATTTTCTAATCACAAGCATCATGTAAAGTATTTGTATATATTTTGTGTTGAAATTTGAATTCTCCATTGTAGAAGATTAGGTGGTTGAGTTGCTCACTCTCGCCTTGGTGTAGAAATCCCCTAGTTCTTAGTCCAAATTTTGGCCTCCTATTTCTATTGTGTATAGATGAAAAGTTGTACTCATGACATGAGTATCCAAAGCTACTCACCCTGCTAGTCTATCCCACCCTATACTTATAGAACTTGAAAGTCTTCTTAGCAGGTATGCGAAGGCTTTGCTTGTCGAAAATTCTTTATCAATCTGCTTTCGTTTCTTCATGCTCAAGCATGAAATCTTCACAGATTATACAACCAATAAATACAATATTCATTATTCCAGGCTGTAAGATGACCTTTGAGGATTATGGAGTCCCAGGTTGATGAATTTAAGAAATTTTCTAGTCTTCGACACTGCAGGTGCAACTATGTAGTGCACAAAGTTCCTTATCAACCAACTGCATCGGGGATTCCTATGGTTACCTATGGAAATATTGAGGACAAAAAATAGATATACTCTTTTGAGGTAATATTACCACGAACACTACATGGAGAGAGCCCTTCAACCTCTCAGAAGTGGGAAGTAGAAGAAACACTCTCCCTCATCTTGAAGAGATTCCAAACAATTGAATTTTTAGTCTGGAATATTCTTGAAGCTTTTGGGTCATCAGTAATTTCTTTACCACTCTTTTCTAAAATTCCATGTGTTAGTTTGGTCAATGCTTTGCCACTCAGATTGGTGGTCATATCCCTTCTCGTGATGGGTATTACTTCTCTTACTAAGCTCACAGTTTGGGACACCCATTTGTTTTCTACCCTAATTCCTTTAGTTTACTGACACACCATTCTTGTTACTTTACCCCAAGTCATTGACCACCTATGAAGAACCCCACTCCATCCAAAGCACCCAGATCATCAAAGAAATCTTGTATTACACCTCAACCACTTCCCCGATAACTCACAACCTATCACCCCACACGAACTCCTCGTCCACAATCATTCCAAGCCTTCCTCAGAACAACAACCTCCTTAATGTTGAGATCGAAATAGAGTTCAATTTTATCATCCAAGAAATTAGTGACACCACCCATGATGCCCTCACTATAAACACTACACACATGGATACAGTTACCATACCTCTTCTATCCTTAATACTGGAATGAGGCCCTAAACCAACAAATGACCAGAAAATCCACCCTAGTCCCCAAGGCTAGGAAGTTATAAGAATTATAAATCATACATCTACCCCTATTCCCAATTTTCCACCACCATTTTCTCTATATGTCCACACCAGCACCCACACTACAGAGGACCTACAACTCACCACAAGGCTAATCCAAAAGGTCGGTTGCTAGTTGGAAACCTCAGTAGGCCCAATTCCCTCTCCCTACTGCCATTTCAACTTATGACCTTTAGAATTAGTCGTTATATCAATTATTTACCTAAATCCAACTAGCTACTCGACAAGGAGAAGCATTTTATAATACATTGGTAGTCGAACATGAGTAGCAACAACAACAAATCCTATAAGAAAACAAAGCACTCCAGTAGTAGGTTGATGATATCAATGGTAAGTTGCAGATACTTTGGCCTACTATCTTTAAGGTACTACATAATGTACCAAAGATTTCTTATCTTGAACCCTTTTACATTATTGCGACCACATTAGAACCACATGTGTTGACCTTATTTTGTCGAACCAAGAGCTTGCGAATACTATCATATCCAACTAAAAAGTACTCCCTAATTTAGACAGTGAATATGTAATTGAAATTGTGCAAAAGATTACAGTTGTGGCTTCTCTTAAGGCCTCCCTTCACCATGCTATTGGGGAGGCACAAGAAATATTCACGCAAATTCATGAGTAGTCTAGATTCCTCGCTAAAAGGAATCATCAAAAATATACTTTTCCGTTAAAGGGATGACCAATTTCTCAACCAAACCTTACTTGTGCTTTATATTGACTTGCAAAATAACCTATTTTCCTAGACTTACATCCTAGAGAAACAAATCCAATAGATTGAGGATGACTCTCAAGCCATCAAGCCTCCACTACCCAACCTAAAACCCCCCATACATAACCATTTTTAGAAGTTATGACAATTTAGCACTGAAGCAGAGACCTAAGGGACTGCCCTCATGGCTACCTGATCCACCCAACTGACAACTGAACTCACCATGCAATTTCTTGAGAAAATTGCTACTTTGTTGGATTCATGGCAGTCAGTGATTGTTAACTATACCCAATTCAATACTGAAGCCATCCAATCTATCTTGGAGTTAGGTCCTTCATTTCAAAGAGAACATGCAACATGTAAAGAAATAGTTCAGGAAGAAGCAACACAAACAGGAGCCCCATAGCAGCAACAAGAAGCAGCAACACCAGTGAAGGTTTGACTTTAGGACGAGTCAAGAAATTGTGGTCGTTGGGTCCTTTGTTTTGGGGGATGAAATTTTGACACATTTTGACCAAGTTTGACCAAAAGGTATTTGCAAAGGAAATCAATTACGAAAAGGGAGAAAATATACCAATATTTGCGAGACACTAAAGTTGGCAAGCGAAAAGTATGGGAAAATGCAAGCGCAATAGTTTTCAAAGAGGATGTCAAGGAGAGGTGGAGTAGTTGCAGCTGAGTCACAAAATTCACCAAAGAGGAAACATATAGTATCGGAGGGAAGTTCTATAATTTTAGGTGAGTGAATTTTATAAAAGCGAAAGGATAAGACAATAGAGGGGGGCCAAAAATCATATGCCAAAATGTTGTCATTGGTTCTATAGAAATTGGTTATATTCTTAGTTCATCTCTTTCTGACCCAAATTCTATGATGAATTTCTTAGCCTACCTAAAGGGATGTAATGTGAGGATGTAGTGATACTTGTGTTTAATGGAAATAAGTTGTGGGATTGTTCTATGTTTTTGAATGTGTTGGTTTGTATCACCCTTATAAAAATTTCTTTTGGATGCATGTTAAGTTTATGTGTCCACTTCAGTATGTTGTGAGTTATACATTATGTTTGTCACATGTATGGTAATGTGAGTTCCTAGAATAGATGTGGATGATACTCATTGTCATAACACTCCTTGATGTCTCATACTAGTCCCTATCCTAGTCAATCTTGAACAAACCTCTGGTGAGACGCCTTACTTATTCTGAGTAAGGTGAAAATGTGAGCATTGCATTAGACTACAACGGACCAGCCCTTGTGTTTGATCTGAGGGTTTCTATCTCTTACAATTTTTTGCCAGAAAATTCCTTGGTAAAGTAAGCCTATATTAGATGGCTTAGAATAAAATTACATGTTTTTTAAAATGTATGTATGTTTAACTAATTTAAATAATAGTTAGAAGTTAAAATTAAGCTATAGCTTAATTAGTTTTCATGTTCTTTTAAACTTGGCAATGTTAAATATATTACGGTGTTAAATATATTATGGTGTTATGGATTGATATATTATGATGTTATGGATTGATTCTTGTAAAGAGATAATTTTTATTATTATTTTGAAATGTTACCTTCATATCGGTATAAGCCAATGATCTTATCATAATTCTGAATTTCTCACTCATAGAAAAAATAGGAAGAGATTTGTTTTATATATATATATATATTCCTCAGCAAAATGGTTATCCAAGCAAAATGCAATAAATACAATTCATAAGTATGGCCAAAGCTTGATTTATATTGGAATTGGGCTCAAAAAATTTCCACTTTATAAATTTTAAATGGCTAAGATGTGATAATCTGAGAATTCCATCTAATACATGATCGAAAAAATAATAAAAAATATGTTAATGGTTTTTCAATTTCTTTATTTACTCTTATCTTTAATTTATTAAAAAAAGTCTTGTTTCAATCCTCAATTTACTTGTTATCCATTAAACTATTGGAATCGTTTCGTTTCGATCATCCTTAAGCTAACGGACGATTACGATATCATGGGACCATATTTGATTTTCGAGATTGTTGGCAATCACAGGCTGCACATACTAGGAATTAAGAATGAGCATGATTGCATTATAGGATTGCTACCCAGGTGTAATTTTCCAAATGTTTCATACACTATAAACTAAATGCTACTTCTATTTCCTAAAATAAATTTATATTTATAGAGAGGGTAAGTTTAAAATATTTGTTTAAAAAAAATCAATGTTTATGGGATATTTGTTTTTTTTGAAATTTGATTTTTTGATGTAAAGAATTAAAAAATAAAATAAATTTATATTCATATATTATTTTTTGATATGGAAATAAATTTTCTTAATAAGTAAATTGTTTCATTTTGTTTATATATAAAAATGATAATTTCATGACATTATTTATATATTAAAAATATAATGATGGTTAATAAATTAGATTTTATTTATAATTCATTTTTTTTTATAAGACTGTCATTTTTAAACAATGTTTCTAAATAGAAATGACATGAGAGAATTTTTATTAGAATGGTGATTTTAAAATTCAATGAATATGAATGAAGTTAATAATTTCACTTAGCTATTAAACATGTAAGATTTTGAATTAATTATGCTTGAATTCTCTTATATTTATCAAATATTTAAAATATTCTAGAGTTTGTATGTTTGTAATAGATTGAAAATAATGCCTTAGAAGTATATCAACGAGACTGTGGTTGTGCTAATACCAAAATCTAGTTCATTTGTCCAAAAAAATGAAATACATCCAATTTATAATACCAAAATCTCTAGAGTTTCTTGAGAAAAATGAAACACATCTACTTCATGACACTAAAACCCATTGAAGTTGCTTAAATAAAATAAAACACATCCAATTCATAATACTAAAATCTAATGCACTTGACAAAACAAAATGAAATACATCCACTTCATCATGCTAACCTCCAACACTGTTGACCAAGAAAAGGTCAACAAAAATGAAATACATCCAATTCATAATAGCAAAATCCAGTCCAATTACCCAAACTAAAGGAAATACATCCCATTGAAACTACTAAAATCAAATACAATTGAATAAACAAAATCAAATACATCCAATTCATAATAATAAAATCAAGTGCAATGTAGATGACAAAACAAAATGAAATAGTCTAATTCATTATATCAAAATTTAGTGGAATCTAATTCCCCAATATTACACAATTAATATTACAAAAATCTAACTAAATTGCGCAAATAAAAAAAATAAAATAAAATACATCACATCTTAATATTAAAATTCAGTTTAATTACTCATACAAAATCAAATACATACAATTTATAATTCTAAAATCGTATCAAATTAAATAACAAAAAATTTATAATACTAAAATCTTGTGAAACTAAATAACATAATAATAATAAAAAATTACTAATATAAAATAAATATAGCCCTTATATCCCTTTCATAATACTAAATTCCCTTTTAATTAAGTAAAAACAATATATTATAAAAACTAAAAAATTGATCATTGAATACATTTCACCCCTTACTTTTATTTTCCCAATTAAACTTTTAAGTATTCCTAGAATTTAAAATATTCAAATAAAATTAAATTGATACTTTAAAAGAAAAAGTTGTTACATTTTGAAATTGCGATGAGTGTTGGAAAATAATGACGAACTTTGTTTGTTTCTCAACTTACTTAGAAAACTGCCATCATCCATGATGTCAAGAGACAAAATATCGAAAACTGCCATCATCCATAACGGTCAAGAGACAAAATATCGAGGGTAAAACAGAGTGCATTGAGCATTAGGTTGAAATTTGGATTTCTCTTTACTCGTCAATTTATTTATTTATTTATTATTATTTTTTTTTTTTTTTTTTTTTTTTTTTTTTTTTTTGTTTTAGATTTTTTTTCATTTTAAATCTTCATACTATTGGTCAAAAAACTTTTATGTTTAGTGATGCTTTGATAATAATTTAACCATTACCAAAAAAAATTTGAATAAAAAATTATCTTTCTATAACACAATTATGTTAAAAATTTCATATATTTATCATTAAAAAAATACAAAAGGATCATAACACACAAATCAGTTATTGAATCTTATTATTTCGATATAATTAATAATGATAATATGTTTTCTATTTTAAAATATTTTTTTTTATATCAAAATTTCGCAATAACCAAATTGAAAATCAAATTAATTGTTAAAAAATAAATTAAAAGTATTTCCTTGTAAGTCTTGTACACAAAATTATATAGTTTTCCATAAGAGAATTTCTGGTATTTTGGACATTTTTAGACAACCATTTATTTTTTATTTAATTTATATGTCACCATATTATTTTTATTTTTGTACATAGCCATATTATTATTTGTACACGATTGTTATTATTAATTCCAATTAGACTCAAGTAAGTATCATTATTTACCTAAGTTGTCAAATCCCAACCCTCATGAGGGATACTATGAGGACTCCACCGAGCTAAAGAAAGCAACACTTTTTTAAAATAATGTCTTATCCTATTACACAACCCTTTTGAAAATAAGTTCTATCCTATTATACCGCTTTCTAAACTGCAGCTAGTGAAACTATTAACATAGATATGCAATTACAAATTATTCATACATCATTAACTTGTAGCAAAAAGTGATCCACTGAAATCAACCCTAAAATGTTGGTCTGATGCAAAATTGATTAAATTACATTTTAAATTTCCACCCAAAAAAGCTGGTACAAGGCAAAGTTAATTAAATTACATTTTCAATTTCGATCCTACATTACAAGTTTATAGTTTCTCTCATAATTTATGTCCATCCTTCCCATATATGTAATAGTATATCTATAGTCAATAAATATTATATCCTCTTCATCATCTTTTAAAGTATCCTTACCCTTTATCTTGGGCATGGCTATCATATCACTCTCATGTAATTTTAGTCATCTCATGGTGCACATATTCTAATTTTTATCTGAACTTATAGGGTTTGCCTCTACTCCACTCCTAATATCTCATCCTCAAACTAACTCTCTTTTTTTCTTTGTTTTGTGTGCTAATTCCTTGTCATTTTAAACTAACTCTCTTTCTTTCTTTGTTTTATGTGTCAATTTCTCATCATTTTAGAGCACAAATTGATATACTTCTTAAAAAATGCAACTTAGGTAAATTTATCTCATTTTACATAATAAGTTTTTAACATATTTGGAATGTTAGAATTCTCAACATTTTAGAGCACACATTGATATACTTCCTCTAAAATGCAACTTATGTAATTTTATCTCATTTTACATCGTAAATTATTAACATATTTGGTCGTTTGGAATTATTTTTTCCTCATTATTTTTATGTAAAATTATATCTCATAAAGTGCCATAATATACACTTTATACTATATTCCTCAAACACATTTTCACTCCTTTTCCTTCTCTTACATTTGAATAAGAATTTCAATTCTTTTCTTTCATTTAGTTCTTTCTTAGTCATAATTACAAATCATATCAAATTGAGACTAAATTTAATTGAGAATTTATGGGCAAAGTAATATTAATTAAAACTAAAATTATTTTTATTTTTTTCCAAAGAATATTATGAAATGTTTAGTAAATTTTAAACTAAACCATTAACATAAAAATGAAAACCAAAGGCTAATGAAATTTATCACTTCAATGGGATGCAATCACACCATTATAATAAATTAGGCAAAGTTAATCATCTCCTCATAATTGGCACTTCAAGACAACTTTACAATAAAACATACTTCATTTCAACACAATTAAAAAGTTGTTATTTTACTTTGTGGTTGGCACTTCAAAACAAGTTATAATAAACCATATGTGCTTTTCATGTAAACACAATTATAGAAATGTTAAAAATTTTAATTATTCAAAAATAATTTAAAAAGAATTAAAAAAATAATAATTAATTTTGTTATTATATTAAAAAATGAAATAATTGGTGTAGTGAATAAACAACATCTTGCAATTAAATATAAATTATAGATTTATTTTGTATTTTTAATAATAAAAGTAAACAATAATTAACAAAGTGTTTGTAATAAAAATACACATCAACAAACATAAAAATACATAAAGACACAAAAATTTATGTAAAAATGTAATTTGAACTTTATAAAATTTCCTCCCCTAAACACAACCCAAAGGTCACCCTTTGTAAAATTTCCTCACCTAAACACAACCCAAAGGTCACCCTTTGTAAAATTTCCTAACCTAAACACAATCCATCTTTGCTAAACCCATCTTTGCTAGTTCCTAGTTTAGATTTATTTAGTTTGCTCTTTTTGATTTAGTTTTCATTGCTACCAAATTTGGATATTTTTATTAGTTAATTTTTCTGTTAAATGACCCATCAATAATAGTTTGAGTAGTTGATATTTGGTAATAAATGCACATGTAATTACCTAAAGAGTAATTAGAGTGTCGAAATTCGATATTTCAAATGTTATGATGACTTTATTGGTTTTTTTAATTAATTTATTAGATATAAAATAATTGAGTTGTTTTTAGTGTAATGTTTTGGAAGTTTTTATGGTGTGTTTTTCCAGTGAAATTTTTCTAAAATCTGGCAGGAATTTATTGAAATCCCAAATTTGATGGGTAATTCTTTGCAATCGAACTGCTCTAGGTTTTGGAGAGTGCTGACTCTATATATACAGTGAAAAAAATTAGTTTAAATAATACAAATCAAGATCTCACCTCAAATTTTTCCACGAAATTCCTACACCAAAAAGTTTAAAACATCACACTAAATACAACTGCTATGAGTATAAATAACTAAGTATAAAAACATTTTTGAAATAGTTTAAATAACACAAATCAAGATCTCACCTCAAATTTTTCTATGAAATTTCTACACCAAAAATTTTAAAAATAACACTAAATACAACTGCTACTATGAGTATAAATAACTAAATATAAAAACGTTTTTGAAAAAATTTAAACCACAAATTCCTACACGAGAAAGTTTAAAAAATCACACTAAATGCAATTGCTATGAGTATAAATAACTAAGTATAAAGACTTTTTTGAAAAAATTTAAACTGCTAAGATTTTTTCTGGAAATTTCAAAACACATCGTGTGAAGTGGCAATGTAAAATTATTAAACATATTTTACGGTCAAAATGACTTTTGACAGGCATTTTGCGCGTCAAATTCCAACCCTGCTCGGCACGTTGGTAGGAATCACAATAAGGGTTGGCATTTGAAGGGATTATGAGGGGTCATATTATTTCATGTGAGTTATCGCGCCGTCTTGATACTGCTGGGAGTCGATGGAATACCACCATTGATGGAATTTTGCAATAGCGAGATTTATATTTTTGTTTTTTTCTGGGTTGTCTTTTTCGTTTTCAGTGGAGCTTCAGTAACATTGTAAAATCCCTTCAGCATGATTTTTAATTGACTTTTTTTTTATATTCTTCCCATGTTAGATTTATATACACATCCCCATCATGTGTAGTATCAAATATTTTGTTACTTTAAAATAAATAATGGAATTTCTTCTAGTTTTAAGTAGGTTGATTTATTTTTGTGTTTATATATAAACCCATATCGTTAAAGTTTGAATGAATCACCACCATAATATTGTTACATGTATTTTATAAAAGTATATATATTTATTTTATACGTTAATTTTCTTTGTAATTAATAAGAATAATGATTAAAAAATATTGAACAATTCGTTAATTTTTATGATTTTTTTTTAATGTGGGAAATGTGAGATGTATTATGGAGTAAGAGTTTTTAGGCTTATCATGTATAGATGTCTATGTGTACTTACCACCATTTAATTTATATAGTTGTCTCATTAAAATATTTTACTCGGTATTGATTTTTTATTATTATTTATGATCAAGTTTAAATATATTAATATAGATGAGATTGGTAGTGAAATACGTGTTAGCATGGGAATTCAAATATTTTATTTAACAATAACATTAAAAAATTTTAAAAAATTAACACAATTACACATCTTAGATAAAATACATAAATATTATAGTTATATCATCAACTCAATTGTTTATTTTACATCTAATATGTACAACTCTCATAATTTTAGTGGATACAACACTTTCTCTACAATTAGATCGCTATATCCAATGGGTCTTCACCTTTGCTCTGACCACATGCTTTAGATATCACTACTTTTAACTCATTGCTTGCAAATGCGTGGTGGTACTAGAAGTCAAAACCTTCTCATTTTATCAAGAAGGTAGAAGAAATTCCAAATTTGGAGGTTTTTGTGCCTCATTTGGGCATGAGCCCTGTAGCAGGATTAATGTAGCTTGGTAGGTCAATTCATGGTGATGTGGTGTTCCATGCATTCTCTGTGGTTCTAGGTTAAAAAGTATTGGAGTTCCATCATTAAGAGCTTTTCTAGTTTTCCTTTCTTCATAAAAGGTTTTCTTACCTTCTTTTTCAAGAACAATGATGATGAGGACCTAATATTTGAGGGAGACCTTATTTCATTACGACCAATGGATATATTTGGATTCATGGAGCCCATATTGTAACCCTATAAGTGATGCCTAATCTATCATCCTGCTTTGGGTAAAGTTCACTTTTTTTCCCTACTGGAATGATACTGCTTTTGAAAATATCGATGATGCACTTGGGAAACACATTGAACGATCCAAGACACTAGAGGGTTTCTTCTCTTGTGCAAGAGTATATGTGGGTTTATGTTTGGATAAGGGCCTCTAAGCAGCAATAACACTAAATCTAGATGATTGGAAGCATATTAAGGGGGTTGACTATAAGCAAAATCCTTTTCAATGCAAAATTTTCCATGAATATGGCAAGTTTTCAAGAAGATGCAAAATGAATCAAGGTGAGTAGAAAAATCAAGTGAACGAAGGAAACTAGCCGCAATAAAAAATGAGTAGAGAAGGCTTAGTTAAATAACGGAACAATTCTCCAAGATAGCCATATCATAATGGGAACAAAGGGAAAGGCCTAGTTTCCCCTAAGTCATCCACTCAAGGGGAAGAGGAAGGATATGGTAAAGGACAAAATGAGAAAAATAATAGCTTTGAGGTTCTCAATTTCGTGACTAGAAAAGGGGGAACCTTCCAAGCCAATGTGCATGAACATGTGAAAAATTCAAGACCAATGTGTGAACTAGAGAAATATAATGCGTTAATGTGACCATTAGAAAATGATCCAATACTCGAATAACAAACAATAGAATCATCCTTAGGAGTGGAAGAATTCTTCTCCCAAAAAAGTTACAAATTGTGGCCTCCCTTTTTAAGAAGAGATAAGAATTAGAAAGGCTCCAATGGAAGCTCAATCAATAGACTAATAGAAAGGTTAGGCACAAAAATGTATAAGGAATGGGAGTTGTTGTAGTGGATGCAACACCCTCTAAAATTTTGGCCTGCATCCAAATTTCGCAGCCTTTCTTGGTTTTAACTTGATGGTCACAAACACTCAAGCTCATCCCATGAGCTCTTGTTGAGTTTTCACACACTCTTTGTTTGATCGATCACCAATCATCTTTTGGCATGTTGATCGCTATTCCATGCTTGTGACTTTGTTCTCACATTTTGAAGGTTTTTATTTGTTTGTATGAGTTGTTTTCACTCTGTTGACATCATCCACACTCAGACACTAAGTTGTAACCATTGTTGGACAAGTGTCATCACGGTCATTCGAAGACATATTTCAACTGTCACACTTTTCGCTTTCAACCTTCGACTTAGTCTCACTAAGCATATGTTGTCTTGTTGATTCAAGGTTTCTAATCATTGAGTCATGCTGAGTGTGTGATCACATTTTTGTGTTTTCATGAGTACACTTGCTTTCACATTTAGCCAATTTTCTTGAAAATCTGTCGACAAGAAAACTCTCCATCAACCAAACCCGATGTTAGTGATCTTGCACTACTGTCAAGAATTGTGCAAAGCTTGAGGCTGTCCTCTGGGCATCTTGCTCTGCACAATTCTAGAACTAAGACAACTAATGCACTACCAGAACTACATAGAAGTTGTGCAAGAAGCCAATCCATTTTGTGCCTCCTGTAAGATATCCCATCAAACCTAATGTTGGTTAACCAAATAAAGAACTTGCGTTGTGACCCTAGGAGGAACTAAGACCCACAATTGTACAAAGTTTTCCTATCTTGCCCATCCTAGCCACTCTGCAACCATCTCAAAATCTATGTAGATATGTCCTACTATCCCTTCTTTCCCACTTTGGAACTAGCCCAGGAATTGTGAAGAGTCGTCATTCACTACCATCCCTTCTTTCTCGCTCTGTAAAAAGCTCAGGAATTGAATAGGGCTGTGCTATCCATCCCTTCTTCCTTGCTTTGTAATTAGTTCAGAAATTCCACAAAACGTTTTGGACTCGGATTGTCTCTCAACATTATGCAATTTTGACCAACAACTCCCTTAGCTCAACTTTGTGCTCCTCTAGAAAACTGCACAGGTTATTCTCCCAATGCCTCTTGCTTCCCACAATGTCGTCCATGGTGAAATTGTGCAGATCCTAGCTAGGTGAGCTACCGAATGCTCCCTTGAAAAATTGTGGAGATTGGCCCAACAGCTCCGTGACACCCTACCTCGCCTTCCTCCCAAAAACTGCACAATTCGGCCTCATAGCTAGGTTTTTCCCTGAAGCTAACACTACTATATGGATTATGAAAATATGTCTCCAAGTCACATCTGTGCAGTTTCTCATGACAGTGCTCTGGAGCACCACATCCTAGCTTCTATTGTGTTCCCATAGTCTTAGCGCCTTGTCCCTCCCTTGGTCAATGCATCATGGTAGACTAGGGTATTTTTGGATTTGATGTCGCCTCCTCATGAGTGATTGTAGGAAAAGGTACATCAATGAAAGATGGCACGACAACGAACGACATGGAAAGAGGTGCATTCTAGAAGACTTGCTCGTGGTCAAATGAACAGATGAAGCACATCGAGCAAGTCAGCGAAATGGAAAAATGCACATGGACCATCAATAAAAGACAAAGATCATCAAAGACCCCACACACTTTGCCAAGAGCATATCATGACTCAATAGCACAACAGTTCGACACAGACACCACAGTCAACTAGTACATGTTGGCAGTGTCAAGAGTCATCTTAGCCACATCACTACTATGGGCCATAATTGTTGAAATCAATGTAATGTAAAGTGGAAGTCCAAGAGTCCCACATATGCAATCGAAGACTCATGTAAAGTCAAAAAGTCATAGGAAGTCAAACAGCCATGAGGGACGTCAAAGAGTCATAAGGGTCACTTATACCCCCTTGTATATATACACCCCATCATTATATGAGAAAAGGGCTTTTCACCTTAGCCCCTCCCACATATACTTAAGAGTCTGCTATCTATTCTGTGACGAGCGAAGAGTGGCTCCAATGCCCAGCTACTGGGACTAGTGATGTACGGTGTACATATGTGTCTTGGATCTTTTGCTTAATTCAAAAGCTTGTCTCAGGCCAACACGTTTTCAGGCATGTTTTGTATATGTTTGTAAGATTATTCTTTAAACATTTGTAATGCATGTTTTCTTAAATGTACTAACATAGTTGAACTACTTTGGTTATTTTAGTACTCATATTGTTGAAGATGTTCTGTATTATTTATCACTACTCTCCCATCTGTGTGGACTACGCCATCCGACATTGGATAGAACATCTTTGTGAATTTCTTGGTGTTAACGACCATCACCCCCGTGTGGACTATTCCGCTAGACAGTATATGTGCTTTCCATTGAGCTATGGTTTTCATGACTGCCTCATCTATTGTGGACTATTTCGTTGGATGCTGGTGAAACCCTTATCATTGTTCGCTTGTGTTTCTTCCTGGGTTGGGACTATTCCCTCTCATCAAGTGGATCACTTCCCCCCTCCCTCCCCTTTCAACAGTAAGCGAACCCTGACACAAAGTTACATTATGCACTCAGCTCTCTTTCTTGAAGTTACAAGCATAACACTCTCATATGTTGAACAATAAGAGAATCTGTAAGAAAATGGCAAGCAAGCCATTGTACCAAATGAGACTCCTACACCAAACGGTGTAAGTTCTACTTTTGACTTCATACTAGGGAGATCCCCTGAATGCTTGTGGGTCCACAACCGTCAATATTTCTGGCACGAGAAGGAGGGCAGCGAGTTGTTTATTGCTAAATTCCCTCTCAAGCCCATGTATGTATCATCTCCTCAAGGTGGTAATATGAACTACCTCTCTCCAACGCATAACTCTGAGGTTGGTTACTCCTCAACTCCCAGACCTGAATAATATATATCATATCATCACCTTCGCTTAGTCCATCCCATCACTCATCAATCTGCCAAAGCTATTGGACTAATCTGAGGAGTACATAACCTTCCCTCTTCACAGAGCAAGAAAAATTTTACACCCACTAGAGTGGTAGTCTCGTCTATTGAAGAACTAACCATCGCCACTCTTGAAGAGTTGGCTGAAGTTGTTGAGAAAAAAGAGGAACCTCTTATTTTCATACAAGGAGAAGAAGTTAACAACATCCTCTTGGACTAAGGTTTTGGTGAAGGTAGTGGATGGGAAGGAAACAAAGGAGGTGAAGGTAGAGAAGAACTAACAAATTCAGAGGCTGAACCATCTGATTTAGAAGAAGAGGAGGAACACAAATAAGAAGAAGACATGGCTGATCAAAATTGGGAATGGATGACCCACGTCCCATTGGCACTCCGTGGTACCTTGCACAAGATGCCAAGGCACATAACGAAATTGTTAACAAAATATGACCCCGATAGAGGAGTGAAGGTGGAAGATCATCTAGACACATTCTACCTACATCTGCAGACACTTGAGGTACGTTATGATGATGTTGCATATATATTTTTTCCATGTACATTGGATGGTAGAGAAGGTGTACGATACCACAACCTTCTTGCCAACTCCATTCATAACTGGGGGATGTTCAAAAGAATTTTCCTTACAAAATTTGTTGATGACAAAACCCCCACCATGCTATTGAAAGAGTTCGGCAGTCTTAAGATGGAGCCGAAAGAGAAAGTGAAAGGCTTCAACCAGAGGTTTAATCTTATCTTAAACAAGTTCTACAGATACTAAGCCTCATGACTCCATCACAGTCGACTACTTCACATCCCCACTATCGGCAAGTATTGTGAAGTTCATCAAGCAAGATGCAAAGCCAACACTACCGGAAAATTTCCAAGAGGCAATTGATGTGGAGAAAGACTTGCATGTGATTGGACACATTATCGATGATGAATCAATGAAGGAATCTAGAGAGGTATGCAGTGAGTCCTAGGCTACTATTAGTAAGGTGAAGGTAAAAGAAACAAGTGAAATTGAGACCCTTGCTCCTCTCCTTAAGTCCTTAACAAATGAAGTAGTAGAACTCAAGCAATGGACAAACGAGACAACAGTGAGCAGCAGACCTTCTGGTTTTGCGCACAGAAAGAGCGGGACATCAGGTAGAAGTAGTAGTCACCCAGCTAAATCTGTACAGAGTTAAATGTTGTGTTCCAAGAGGATCAACTCGATAAGGATAACTTCTATGATTTCCTCCAAGCGTAAGACTCAGAAAAGATGTGTACATATTCATGGAACTGGATTTAGGAATGAACGATAATCTTAATGTCAGCAAGAAGGTTCAGCCAAAAGACGAAGAGGATGTTGCATCTAATGAAGCCCCAAGTTTTGGGCATGTGGTTGACATGTGTCACTGTCTAAACATTGGCAAGAAGAAAAAACCATCGAGGAGGCCCCAAAATAGAATGATTGATATAACTTAAGAAGTCAAGGGGTTCCTACTCTCCTTAACTTACCGATAGAGAAATTCATGCAAATGTTCAGAAAACAAAAAACAAGTCCAGGAAGATAGCACCATCAAAATATATGTCCATGGGAATCTCATTTCAGAACACTCCATCGGACAGTACAAACGCAAGTCTTCCTCCAGACATCTCGGTGTGTCTTCCCACATTGGATTACAACATTGTTGAAGACACGAAGAAGACCTGTGTGAACATCTTTGCCTACGAACTCACCAAAATGACAATTATGTAGGATATTTTGTTGCGTGCAATGGGGCAAACCTCCACAGACAATGTTGCCTCTTCCAGCAACGGAACAAGTAAGTCTCTTGGATCACTTATATCTATACTAAACATGCTTCACAGAGAGGAAGTGAAATCACTTTTCCCACGATTTTTTGTTATCTTTCAAAATTTTCAACTTCAATGTCCATAATTGTTTGGTTGACTCTGGTGCGTTAGTCAATGGCATGCCACTCTCCATTGCTAAAAGTATTAATGCAAAATGGAGTAGTACAATCTTAGGGATCATTGAACTTGATCAAGCATGTGTACCAACCATTGCTGAACTCCGGGATGTGATCATTTGGTTATCATCTGAGAGACAAGTTCACTAATGCATCAACAATGTGATAGTGGACATACCTAAAGTATATGGCTTACTACTGAGTAGAGGCTAGTCCAACTATTTGCAAGGATATTTTGCTACAGACTGGTCACATTTAGGGCTTCCATATCAGGGTAGAAGCAACCAAATTCAAGTGTTGTCCAAGAGGTATATGAAGCACAATAATACTCCTTTCGATGGTCAAAATGAACTGTTGGATTTCACAAAAATTTTGTTCAGAAATTTATTTATGTAAACGTAGCTCAGGTGGTATCTCACATAACCGATCCCCACCACACTAGATACACAGTTGGGTCTCCTTCCTTACCCAACTGGTGAAAATGAAACTTGTACCATATATTTTAATAGTAGTAGCAGTAGTGTTAGCAGTGCTAGTGTGGAAAGTGGTCCTTGTACATATGATTTTTGGACCCTGTGTTTTGACGGATAAAAGACATAAGATATCTCTAGAGTTGGGTGTGTTTTGATCAACCCAAGAAAAATAAAGCATTTAGTCTCAAGCTGCTCAGAGTTCAAGTGCACAGACAACACTGATGAATATGAAGCACTCATCTTGGGTTTGCAGAAAGCCCTCAGCCTCAATGCCATTGTGTTTAAAGTGGTAGGTGATTCAGAGATTGTCGTACCGTGGGCAGGTAAAACCAAAAAATTTGTCTCACCTTGTCTTTACAGGTTACCAACAAGAGGTATGGCGGATTATTTCTAATTTTCAAGCTTTTAATATCATATTTGTACCAAGAATATACAATGCATCTACAAATGCTCTAGCAAATCCAACTACTACGATGACACCACTTAGGGATAGGTTTACTATTAAGATTTTATATAAGCCATATATCCCTGACAACGTAGCTAATTTACGTGTTTTTGATGATGGTGAACATATACTGCACTTTATGGGCAATGCTTAAATTTTCAAAGATGCAACCATAAATGAAGTTGTGCACGAGCTATCTCTGCAAGACACACTTGATGACAACAAAGGAAACCCCATCCCTAAGGGTATGATGTCACTTGAAAAACTCTATGACTTACAGAACCGCTTAAAAAGGCCCAGGAACACCAAAACCCACAGTTCCACATTGATGCACGAATAGATCAACCTGAGAAAAGAAAAGGATCTGAAGTTCATAAAACTTAGAACATGGTTCACAATAGAGGAGCATTAAGCCTTTTTCCACTTGTTTAGATAGTATCGGGATGTATTTGTCTAGATATACGATGATTTTAAAACATAAGACATGCAAATAATCCAACACGTCATTCCAATCAAAGAAGGGGTAAAGTTGTTTTAACAGAAACTTAGAAAACTCCATTTGTCACTTGAACCCCTCATACAAAAAGAATTCACTAAGTTGTTGGATGATCAGATCTTATACAGAGTTCGTTATTCTACATGGATTTTGAGTCTAGTTCCTGTAACAAATAAGTCTGGGGAGATCCGCTTGTGCATTTATTTTTGAAATCTTTACAGGGCCTTGGACAAATACAACTACTCTATGACATCTATAGATCATATCTTGAAGACATTATCTGGATCCGAAATGTTTTCTCTCCTTGAATAATTTTCTGGATATAACCAGGTTCTGGTAGCAGAACCTGACAATCTCAAAACTAATTTTTGTACCAAGTGGGGTATGTTTGCTTATAGAAGAATTTCATTTGGGCTTATGAATGTAGGCACAACCTTTCAATGCGTTATGGACATCACCTTCTCTAGGCTCATGAGACAAAGCATCGTGGTCTACCTCGATGACATGACAACCTTTTCAAGAAAACAGTCATACCACCTATGCCATCCCAAGAAGATATTTGAGCGATGTCGAAAGTATGGGATATCCTTGAATCCAAAGAAGATCGTATTTGTAGTGTCTGAGGGGAAACTCCTTGGGCATATTATCACTTATATTTAGATCAATGTTAATTTGGACCGAGTTTGGGCTATCACGTAGATTCGTCAGCCAGTCAGTAAGAAATCTATGCAGGCCTTATTGGGAACGATAAACTTCCTCTGGAGGTTCATCTCGACTTATGCACAGATTGTCAAACCTATCCAAGATATGTTTAAGAAGGATGCAGTCTATAGTTGGCGAAAGAAGGAAAGGATGTGTTTTCCTATATCAAGTAGGCAGTAGGAGATTCAACTATGATATACAACATAGATTTTAGCAAATATTTCTCGCTATATACATTCACTTCTCACAATTCACTTGTTGCAGAGGTCACATAGAAGGATGAGCTGAACAACGAACGTCCCATCTCCTTCATGAGCACGAGCATGCAGGGACCTGAGCTCAACTATCCCAGTGTGGATAAACATGCATGTGCTATATATAAGGTGGTGAAACACTTTAGGCCCTACCTACTAAAAAATCATTGCATAGTCTTTGTGTCGCACCTAGCAGTCAGAGTGCTACTTGTTCAACAAGAGTTGGGTGAAAGACGTGCAAACTAGATGATAGGACTTCAAGAGTGTGATCTCAATATCAAGATGCCTCACACTGTCAAGGGTCATGGTCTTTGCAGACTAGCAGAGGAAAAAGTACATGCCCAAGAGGAAGAAGAAGAGTCCGTTGGTTGGGAGCAAGAAATCGAGATGTATAATATAGAGCAAGAACTAACCACTTCGCACAAAAACTCTTGGTACAAAGAAGTTCACTGGTACGTCAAGCACAAAAATTTTCCCTCTCACTTTTCCATGTGAAAAAAGAGGGCACTTCACGTCAAAGCCTTGTCTTACCAATTGGTGCATGGAGTGATTTACAGAAAGAGTGATAAGGGGAGTTTTCTTAGGTGTTTGGAGGCACAAGATTCAGAGAGAGTACTAGATGACATGCATGACGTACCAAGTAGAGGTCACTTCGTGGTAACACAACTGTGTATATAAAGTCATGAGAGTTGGTTTCTACTGTCCCACATTGTTTAAGGATGCACATGCTTATGCTTGCAAGTGTAGGGTCTGTCAGCGTTGTGCCAACAAAACATGGAGGTCAACAACCCTAATATAGCCTATTGTGGTGAATGAACCATTCCAATAGTGAGGCTTTGACATTATTGGGTAAATATTCCCCCATTCATCAAGGCATCACTGCTGCATTTTGACTGCTAAAGATTATTCCATGCGGTGGATGGAAGCAGTTCTTCTCAAAGAAGTGAATGACCAGGAAGTCATCAACTTCCTTTAGTAGAACATCATCTCGATGTTTGGAGTTCCTGTATCACTTGTTTTTTATACTACAACTTACTTCTCTTTATTGAAATTGTATGATTTTTCATTGCAATATGATATTGTGCTTAAACACTCATCTAACTACTAGTTGCAGGGGAATGCTCTTGTTGAATCAATAAACAAGAATCTTATTTACATCATCAAAAATACCGTTTACTCTAAGTAGTGAAACTGGAATTCTACCCCGGTGAATGCACTCTGGGCTGACTGAGTTACACCCAATCCCTCTCTGACCACATCTCCATACTTACTTTTATATGGAGAAGAATCTGTCTCACCACCCAATATCTACTTACCTGCTCTTCAGTTATCCAAAGAGTCCCGATGCAAGTAGTGTCTATTGATTCAACATAGGATGTACATATTGTATAAGTTACATGAAGAACAGATGAAAGAAAAATAAAATTTTGCACTACACCATAATCATATCAAGATATGGATCAATCGTAAGTCTGCAGGGAATGCTAGCTTTGTTGTGGGTCACATAGTCTTGAAATGGGGTAAACCTCATGAAGACAAAGGCAAACCCAAATTTTTTCGGCCTTTGTGGAATTGTCCATACACAGTTCATGAAAAATTTAGCCAACACACATGTCGCTTGTAGTCACTTGATGGGAGGATTGACAACCTTCCTATCAATGGCCAAGATTTGAAATGTTATTATTAGTGATATGGGGCCATGCCCCACCTATGTACATAGCATGCTTATTGTTTCTCTATTACTTTTATGCTTTTGTTTGTTGCTTTACTTTCCTGTTTCTCCTTTTCTTTTGCTTTGCTTTGTTTTGGTTGTCTTGTCATTTTGTTTTTTAAATAAGTCTTGTCCTATATTGTTCTAGATTTTGAAATAAGTATGTGGCTAACTTTAAAGAGTCTTGTGACACTAAAGCACTTGGCTAGTCCCATGTCCATATCTTTTGTGCTTGGTTGTAACTTTTGGTCGATGAATCCTAGATGGAAAATACGAATTGTCCATAAGGGAAGCTCTAGTCAAACCATGAACCTGTGTCCAAACTGGAAACTCCATGCCTATACTTAGTCTTCTTCTCTATGTGTTCAAGCTTAATCCAACTAGTAGAAACAGAGAAGGGGAAAATCTAAACAAGTAAACCTAAATTATAGGTCTTATATGCTTCTTTGAAGGAACAACCTCTTATGCTCTCAAAAATTCGAGATCCCTCTTCTGCCCCAAAGGTAAATAAGTGCCTATGAAAAGTCCTCTTTTCAAAATTGCCAAGGTGAAAAAAGAGAAAGGTTTCCTGTATAGAGAGGTGAAGCAGACAACTCCACCAGGGTATTGATTAGGCTCACTGGTAGTGGAGCAATGCTTGTGTTCCCACGTGACTCCATCGGGGTACTATCCAGGCCTATTGATTGAGGAGAAACACCAAAGATGAAAACTTATACTTTCTGAATCTTAAGCTCATGAATGAAATTGCTCTTCCCGATTTTGAAATGTTTTGATTTAGCAAAAAAAATTGTTATTTTTGACTGAGTTAGTACAAGGTGAACCATGTCTGTCCATAGGGTAAGTGGCAAAGCCAAAGTAACCTGCACAATGAATCAATACTTCTTGAATGACCAATGCCATATGCTACGAATAAACTGAAATCAAGAAGCTGGTATTTAATCAGTGCGTCACCAAGTGTTGTAGTGGCTGTAGCACCCTCTAAATTTTTTACCTACATCCAAATTTTAGAGCCTTCCTTCATTTTAACTTGATGGTCACAAACACTCGGGCTCATCCCATGATCTCTTCTTAAGTTTTCACACTGTCTTCGCTTGATTGATCCCCAATCATCTTTGGTCATGTTGATCATTATGTTGTGCTTGTGATTTTGTTCTAGCATTTGGAAGGTTTGTCTTCGTGTGTATTAGTTGTTTTCACTTTGTTAACATCATTCATACTCACACACTAATTTGTAAACACTATTGCACAAGTGTCATCATGACCTTTCGAAGACATATTTAAACTATCACACTTAACACTTTCAACCTTTGAGTCAGTCTCAATGATCATATCTTGTCTTGGTTATTTGAGGTGTCTTCTTGTTGATTCATGTAGAGTGTGTGATCACATTTTCATGTCTACATGAGTACACTTGCTTTCACACTTTGCCAATTTTCCTGAAATCTGTCGACCAGATAACCCTCTGTCAACCAAACCTGATCTCAGTTACCTTGTACTGCTCCTAAGAACAACACATAGCTTGAGCCTGTCCTCCAGGCATCCTGCTCTAAGAAATTCTAGAAATCAACTAGCTGGATCACTACCAAAACTATGTAGAAGTTGTCCTAGAAGCCGATCCACTTGCACTTCTCGTAAGATCTCCCATCAAGCCTCCTACTGGTCAACCAGAGAAAGAACTTAAGATGTGACCTTGGGCTGAAATAAGCTCCAGAATTGTGTAGATTTTCCTATCTTTCCCATCCTACCTACTCTACAACAAACTCAAAAACTTTGAAGAGCTGTCATACCAACCCTTCTTGCCCACTTTACAACTAGCCTAGGAATTAGGCAGAGTTGTCCTACCCTGCCAGCCCTTCTTGCTCCCTTTGTAAAAAACTCAGGAGTTGCACAGAGATTCCCTGTCCAACCCTTATTCCCTACTCTACAATAATCTTAGAAACTATACAGAACTATCTGGACTCTGACTATCTCTCAGGATTGTGTAATTTTTACTAGAAGCTCCCGCAGCCAAACTTTGTTGACATCTGGAAAACAAAATAGAATTTTCTTCTAGTGCCTCTTGCTACCCACACTGTCCCCCTGGAGAAATTTTGTAGATCCCAACTAGGTGACCTACCTAGTGATTCCTTGAAAAATTTCATAGACTGGCCAAACAACTCCCCAACATCCTATGCCGCCTTCCTCTCGAAAATTGCGCAGTTCTTCCTCCCAGATGGGAATTTCCACACAACTGTCACTGTTATTTTTGATTGTGAAAATATGTCTCTAAGAGACATTCGTGCAGTTTTTCCCAATAATTCTCTAGAGTCCCAAATCGTAGCCTGTGCTATGCTCCCACGATCTTAGTGCCTTGTCGCTCTCCTGGTCACCTGCACTGAAATGGAAAATAATGCATCATGGTAGACTAGGGGATTTTTTTATTTGATGTCATCTCGCCATGAGTGATTTTAGGAATATGTACAACAATGAGACATGGTGGGATGACGAATGAGATGGAAAAGAAGCGCATGCTAGAAGACTTTCTCATGGTCGAAAAAACACATGATGAAAATCGAGCAAGTGAGAGAAAGGGACACATGCACATGCACCATCAAGCAAAGAACAAGACCATCGAAGACCCTTCACTCTTTTCCATGCACTACTGGAGACATGTGACACCGATGGCAAGCCATCACTCCGCAATAGATCAACTTGACATAGACACCATAGTCAGCCAATACATGTCGATAGTTTCATGTTGAGTTGTGTCATGAGTCGTCTAGGCCACATCACTACTATGGGTCATACATGTTATAATCAATGTAACGTAAAGTGGAAGTCCAAGAGACCCACATATGAAATCGAGGAGTCATGTCACGGTGAAAAGTCATATGAAGTGAAACAAACATGAGGGAATTCGAGGAGTCATAAGGGTGAGTTATACCCCCTTGTATCTATATACCCCCTCATTGTATGAGCAAATGGATTTTCACCTTGGCTTCTCCCACATAGCCTTGAAAGTGTGTAATCTATTCTTTGAGGAGCGAGGAGTGGCTTCAATGTCCTACTACTGGGACTAGTGATGTATGGTGTATAGATATGTCTTGAATCTTTTGCTTAATTCAATAGCCTGTCTTAGGCGAACATGTTTTCACACATGTTTCGTATCTATTTGTAAAACTATTCTTTAAACATGTGTAATGCATGTTATCTTAACCTATACTAAGATAGTTGAATTACTTCAGTTATTTTAGTACTCATATTGTTGAATATGTGTTGTATTTTTTATCACTGTTGTCTCGTCTATGTGAACTACTCCACCGTACATTAGACAAAAAATCTTTCTGTATTTCTTTGTGTTAATGACCATCACCACCTTCTGGACTATTTTTCTAGACAATTTATGTGTTTTCCCTTGAGCTTTGGTTTTCACGACTTCCGCATATATTGTGGATTATTACACTAGATGCCAAAAATACCCTTCTTTTTGTTCACATGTGCTTCTTCTTGCGTTGGGACTATTCCCTGTCATGAAGAGGATCACTTTGCCCTGTGCCCCCCACCCCCCCGTTTGAAAATAATAGAACCCCGACACAAAGTTACATTACGCACTCACCAGGCACACCCGCCTCGCTTTCTTGAAGTTACAAGAATAACACTCTCATGTGCTAAACATTAAGAGCCAAGAAAAATCTCTAAGAGAATGGAAATCAGGCCATCGTACCAGATGGGAATCCTACACCAAACAATGTGAGGTCTAGTTCACATTTCATACCAGGGAGATCCCTTGAATGTTGGCGGGTCCAACACCATCAACAGGTACCCATGCAATATTATATCCAAAACTAAAAGGATATAAAAGAATTTAAAAAATATGCAACTGAGCCCCTCACCAAGCGGCTACTCATAGAACAGGTAGGTAATGAGGGTTACCTCATGGAATTGTAGAGGTTTGGGGTCACTAAAATGGATGGAGGAATATATATATCTAACCATGTGAGTGAATCTATCATAGTTGAACATGGTAGAAACCACTTGATTATCATTCAATGATGTGAACCATTAACAAGTATAAGAGAAACCACCAATAATGGCAATGGTTCTCAAGGTACTTCCAGTACAATCTATGAAGTGTGAAAATATGTCCTAAGGTCGAATACTCATAGAATCATTTGATCGAAGATCAATGACGAGAAATTATTGTTAAAGGTGATAAACCTGCTATTAAGGCATGCAGGCCCCAAGGTACTGAATAAGGTTTCTATATCAACTTCCTAGATAGGAAATTGATGTCGATAGGAAGCGACCCATCGGAGAAGGTCCTACGAAATGAAACTCATGTCAAGTTTTGAAGAACAGGCTTGGAGTAATCTAGGACTGACTCAAGGATGGCCGACGTGATTGAGGGATACAATTCGCAAGGTAATTTTGACTGAGGTTGGATTTCTCTTGAACATATTAGTGACACAACATCTTGGCAACATTTGAATCCAAATTAGGACCATAAACTAGTTTGAAGACTTTAAATGAGGTATGGTCAACAAAGAGACGAATTTATTTCCCAACCCAGACACAAAGGTGACGTAGTGTCATGTTCAAGAGTGACATACCACTTTTCGTAATACAAAAACAAACATTATTTCCCAATTTTCCCCACCATTACTAACAAGTACCTCTTTATTTTTGTGCTATCTTGAGGAGGATAACATATGCTTGCCCTATAAGCTCATCTTTCAGATGAATCCTTTGGAGTATTTTTAGTGAACCCTAGGAAGGAGTGATCTGATTCTCACACTATGAGTGACCTCAGTTGAATATTTAATAAACAAAAGGTATTATAGACTCATGTGCTGGTGTGTTTTCTGTGTTATTGAAACAACGGATCGATCAGATTTCCAATACACAGATATTTTGAACGGAAAGACAACAGAGAAATACAGTAAGCAATACTAGACACAAACAATTTTTAATAAGGAGTTCACCCTATTCTCCAAGGCTACGTCTCTGTTCTAGGTTTAGTGGCAGCCTTGTTTTATTGTGCCTTTAAGTAGAGAATTACAAATGCAAGGACTCAATATGAGTTCTCCTGAAGTAGATTTTGCTTGGCAGGGTGGTTCTTGGATTCCCCAAGCTACTTGGAGTACACAGACTCTTATTCATTCTACCTGCCCTGCGAATCTCAGTCTACAGTGGAAAGAGCCAACTTTGATGCTCAATCTAGATAGATGCTTCAATGGGAAGGCTTTATTCTTCAAGATCTTCCATGCTCGATGTTGCCTATGTTTAGTTCAGCCCTCTATCTCCTTTGCTTGGCTTTACTGCTCTATGTGCTCAGTCCTCCTCTCAGGGTTCACTATTCACTGCCTCTCTTGGTTGCTTGGACTCTTCGATCTGAATCTCTCTTCTGATCTCCCATTCACTGTCTCTGCTCATGGCTTTAGCCATTCGACTTCCGTGTCTGTTTGTTTCCTTGCCTTCCTGCATCAATTCGCCTGTCGCTTGTGTGCTTGGAATTCCCTATTCGACGTCAGCATAATGCTCAGGAAGTAGCCAATGTCTCCATCAGAACTACACCAGCCGGCTTGTCAATTCATTGCTTTCTCCACCGTGGCAGTCAGCAGATTCCAAATCCTGTTAAATCGTAGCTTAATCCCCTGTCAATTCTACTCTATCTATCAGGCGCAATATCAGCCATCCGATCTGGGCTCCTCCAGATCCAACATCATTCGCACGTCGAGTGTGGATGACTTGCTCGACCGATAACGCGCGATCGCGGCAGTTTTTCTCTCTCCTCTGCTGCCACGCATCGATTGCTGATTGTGATCCCTCTGCTTCCTCCAAAACCACTTACCGTTCAAGGGCGTCTCAATCAAACTGTCGATTTCTAGGCCGTGGGTCCCACCGTCATACGTTGGCGTTTTTTTCACCTTTTTCCACCCGCGATCCCCTAGCTCCCAACATGGCCAAGCACTTAAGCTGTACCATTTCGGCTCTATTTGCTAACGTGCATCAAAAACCAACTCCTTTTCCTGATCTGGGGCTCCCAGGGGCTATTTTGACCTCCTATGCAGTCTCCATGGGCCTCGATCAGCGCGCTTTGACCGAGGTCCTCGTCATTCCATGCCAGCTGCCATGGCCACTAGTTCAGGGTGTTTTTTACTGTGGTTTGGATTCTTCAAGGATTTTTTCGACCTGTTTTAGTCATGGTTCTATCATAGTCATTTATGGATCCGATTCGGATCACGGCCTCCCAATTGAAAATCTTTTGGACCACCAAAAGTTGGTTTTCTTCAAGCATCAACTAAGTGAGGGAACTGTTGTCTCACTTGTCCAACCTCAATCCACTTTGCACTTATGAGCTTCGAACCTTTAAGCCCAATCCTGAGGTATTGCATTTCTCCACTGCGTGTCGTCCTCACCTTCCTGTCCAGCACTGTGTCTTCCTACAACTCATTCAGGTATTCAGGTAGCAGCTCATCAACAGAAGATAATTGACTCTACTCTTTAGGGTCCTCAATCATTGAAGGTTCAAACAACCTAAAACAATATGCGTTCACAACTGAGTAGATGTGCATGTAAGCTGTCAGATCAAGGCGGAAAGCATTCTCACCAATCCTCTCAAGTATCTTGAAGGGTCCATACCTGATAGGTTTTAACTTTTTACCTTCACCTTGCATTATGTCCTTGTTGATATATAGCCAGACTTGGTCTCCAACTTGAAAACTATGCTCCATCTGATGCTTATCATGCCTAGCCTTGTACTTGGCTTGGCTCTTTTCTAGTTGTTCCTGTACTGCTTGATGGATCTCCTGGATCTGTTCAATGAACCTAGTTGCCTTGTCCACATCACTGTGTCCATCAACCATGGTATCTTTACCAAAGACAAATTCCAAGGGAGACCTCAGTATGAAACCAAAGCAGGTCTCAAAAGGAGATGTCTATGTAGAAGAGTGTTTGGCTTTATTGTAAGCATGCTACACATAACACAAATGCTCATCCCAAAGCTTAGGATGTTTGCCGCAATATCCTCTCAATAACTGAATCACTGTCCTGTTAACTACTTTTGTCTGGCCATCTATTTTTGGATGAAAAGTTGTGCTTTTCTTTAATTTGTTGTCCATTAGTTTCCATAGACTTGACCAAAAATTCTCCACAAATCGGGTGTCTCGATCAAATATAATAGAAGTGGGTAATCCAAAATGAACCCACACATGTTCAAAGAACAATTTCGCAGTTTGTTCAGCTGTAATATGTTTACTATAGGGTATCAAAATACACATTTTGCTAAACCTATCCACAACAACATATAGATAGTCATGAGCTTTCCTAGATTTAGGCAGCCCCCCAACAAAATCCATGGAAATGCTTTCCCAAGGGTGAGAAGGAACTGGCAAGGGAGTGTACAAGCCTAGTTTCTTGTTGCTGGGCTTACTTTTAGCACACATAGCATACCGCTTTACATATCTAGAAATTGTCTCACTCATTCTCGGCCAATAGCAGAACCTTTGCAAATGTGCAACTATTTTACTTACCCCAAAGTAACCTAATATCAGAGAAGTGTGTGCTTCCCTAATTATCTTTACTCTCTTAGTTTGTGGAATGCAAAGTTTCCCACAATGATATAAGAGTCGGTCCTTCACATGATAGTCCAATTCTTCCACTCTTTTGCCTTGACTCAAAGTTGCATATACATCTTTAAAGTCTATGTCCTGAGCTTACTGTTCTATGTAGCTTTCATGCAGCACAGAATTATGCTTAAGTATGGTAGATGCATTTATAATGGGTCTAGATAACATATCTGAAACTTTGTTATGTATGCCCTTTTTATATCTAATGACTAAATGAAACTGTTGTAGAAAACCCATCCATCTGTAATGTCTTGATTGTTGCAACTTAGTTTGGGAGTGTAGATATTGAAGTGGTTGATGATCAGTGTGTATTACTGTCTCTTTTCCCATTAAGTAATGTTTCCACTTTTTCACACTCTGAACTAATGCATACAAATCTTCATAATAGGTAGGATAGTTAACTACTGTAGGATTAAAAGTCTCAGAATGATAACATATGGGTTTATCGTGTTGTGTCAACACTACTCCCATGGAATAGTCATTGGCATCAATTTGGATCTCAAATGGTCTTTGTAGATCTGGCAGTGCTAGTACATGGGATGCACTAATTTTTTCTTTCAAGGTGTCGAAGGCTTTCTGTTGTTTTCCTCCCCACTGAAACACCTTGTTCAATCCTGTCAAAGCATGTAAGGGAGCTGCAATTGAGGAAAATTTTGAAATGAACTTCCTCCAATATTGTGTGGCTCCTAAGAAGCTTCTCACTTCTGTAGTAGACTTGGGTTTAGGCCCGTTTATGATGACTGCCACTTTAGAGGGATCTATTTTCAATTCACCTCCCCCTACTATATGACCCAAATAATTTAGAGAGGTTTTTCCAAATTCACATTTAGAGAGTTTAACATAAAGTTTTTCTCTTTTCAAAACATCTAATTTCTGCTTAACATGCTTTAAATGTTCTTCCTATGTTTTACTAAAAATCAAAATGTCATCCAGATACATAATAAAAAAATAATCAAGAAAAGGTCTAAGTACATCATTCATTAATATCATGAAAGTAGCAGGGGCATTGGTCAAGCCAAAAGGCATAACCAGCCATTCATACAATCCCTACTTTGTTTTGAAAACAGTCTTCCATGCATATTTCTCTGCAACTCTGACTTGATGGTATCCACTGTGCAAATCCAGCTTGGTGAAATAAACAGCGTCCTTCAATTGTTCTAAAAGATCATATATGCGAGGAAGGGGATAATGGCTTTTGATTGTTATCTTATTCAGTGCTCGGTAATCAATGCACATTCTCCACGAGCCACCTTTCTTTCTCACCAAAACGATTGGTGACCCACATGGTGATGTGCTAGGCCTGATGAACCCTTTCTCAAGCAACTCCTGCACCTGCTTCTTGATTTCATCATTCTCTAAAGCGGGCAACCTGTACATCCCAATGTTAGGCAAAGGAACATCTTGCTGCAAAATAATATCATATACTATTCCATTTTTGGGTGGCAGACCTTTAGGTTCTTGAAATAAGACATCATACTCTGAAACAATCTTTTCTATATCAGTTTGCTGATCAGCATTATAGCCTTAAAATATTTTGGTCTTATCAGGTGTCTTTTCCTTTAAAACCATCAGTAAGAACTGTTTGCATGAATTTATCATTCTTTTCATCTGTCCTGAGTTTATGAGAGTGTAATTATTCTTGAGCTTGTGAGCTCTTACAAAGTATTCGATTCCATCTTTGACAAGTAGATACTTTTTCTCAGCTCTATAGAAAATAGCTTTTCTATCATACAAGTAAGGAATTCCTAAAACTATTCCACATATATCCAAAGGAATTACATATAACTCAATCTCATCTACAAATGTTGACCCAAAAGAAAACTTGAGTTTGCACGGTCTAGTCACTTGTTGTTGCGCTTTATCATTCAACCATCCTAATAACACATATTTCATTAAATTTGGAAGTATTCTATTACAAGGCCTCCAACAACATTCATTTTTTTTGTAAATTTCCATATTAACTTGATTCAACATTAAAATAATTTGCAAAACCAATTAGAGATCATGTATAGGTCAAACATGGGGTTGTTATGTATAATAGTATCAATACACAATAGGAGTGTGAAATCCAACTCTTAGAAGAAATTGATTTAAGTTAAATCATATTAGTATGTCAAACATCCAATCAAGATATTATAGTTATGGATAACATGCCAGATTTGTCGATGTTTAAATTTTATGTCTCGCAACTCTAACCCCCTTTCCCCCAACCTACAAGGGATTTGTTGATTGAATGATGGTGATGTGAGGATGTTATTGTAAATGACAAGGATAGGTGTCCCTTGCATTGCATTGAAACTAGTCTATTTAAACCTTAGTAAAATGTTCTTGTGCTCAATTTCCTACGACCCTTTTGTGCCTTTATGAAGCACTAATGAGGGGGTCATCATTCATCTTCATAGAATGCAGGCATCTACTATAAAGGTTATACATTGTTGATCTACGTATTTCAAGCAGGTTAGGCACCATTGGTCTATCTCCACTCAAATCCAAGTACATCAAATGAGAGTTCTTAAATTGGCATTCAAGTCAGTCCATTATGATGGACAGTGTCACAAAATGAAGTAAACAAGAAACTTTAGTGGTGAATTCTTGTAAGTAGTGGAGGCAGTGGTTTTCAAATATTAGCAGAATTGATGGTCGTGTGGATATTGATCTCTCCTTGTAAACATTGTCAAAACCAATAATAGTCTCGATGTAAATTTAGTGTCAAACAATAGTACTATGGAAAACCATGATTGACCATTTACTTTCACTAAGAAGAGAAAATGATAAGCATTTTTAATGGGGAAGAAATAAATGTGAAATGTAACTCATGTATTAATTTTTAGTTGAAATTTATATAAGTCCCCGTGTTCTTTAATTATTAAATACTTAATGTAAATACTTCTAAATTATCATTAAGATATTGATTTTGAAGATTAATTGTGTATTAAAAGGCATTCATCTATGACATTGGATTTTTCATGTAGCATGAATAAACCACTTAAAGCTAATTATCAATTAATCTTAAATAGTTTTGTATAAGATATATCTTTACTTGCATTAATATATTTATTTCAAAAATAAATTACATTTTTAAACTTGTATGAATACATATAACTAAATAAAATTCAATAAATAACTTCGGAGTCTTGTTGGATTCTATTAGATTATTTTAAGTACAAATAGTTTATTTAAGATTTGAAATTTACAAAATGTTAATATTGATTGTGAAAGCATGTCATATGGTGTAAAACGTTTAAAGGCATCCATTTATGGCCCATCTCTTGAATGAGCTTAAATAGTCTACTTAATGCTCATGGTGAATTCATTAATCCACGTTTTATTACAAAATTCATTTTCTTTACATGTTTTTTTATTCTAGAAATAACAATTTCACATTTGTACATTCATATTAAACCATATGATAGTTAAATAAAAATTAATTAATTCTTTCTTGACTTATTGACTTATATGACATGAATACATATAAGAATAACTGATTTAATAATGCATAGTTAGTCAAACTTTCAATTCAAAATAGAATAAACCAGTTAGAACTCATAAATAGTTGGTTTTAAATTATTAATTTTCTAAAAATATATATTTTTTACTTTAACATTGAGATTTTTATTTCAAAAATAAATTCCATTTATACATACATACATTCTAAATATAACTTAATACATAGTACTTGTCTTGTTGGTTTCTATGAGATTATTTCAATTACAAATAATTTATTTAAGAATTGAAATTTACCAAACGTTAATAAAGGTGGGAAAATCAAATGCCATATGTTGCATAAGGTTTAAATACATTTATTTATGACCTGTACCTTGAAATAACTTTAACAATCTACTTAACATTCATT